>QRFJ01000120.1:219888-229888 GCA_006176705.1 Cocos nucifera | reverse complement strand
TCTTTATTTCTGATACTATTTCATGCAAACTTCGATCGGAAGATCTTTCGTTGATTAGGATCTAGTTTGAAATTTTTTTCAACTGCGAACTTGAATTCTTTAGCCCCAGCGATCGAGCTAGCTTTCCTCCTTCCGGCCAAACTTGCTTGTACGTCGAAATCCTTCGGACAGGACTTCAACTGTTGATACCTTCTTTTGTTGCCGACTTGTTTAGATTTTTAAATATTTTCTTCACTGCCATGGCACCAAACTCCTATAGGTTTATTATAGAATTTCTCTTCTTGTGTGTCATGGTCGATGTCCGACCTTTCATCTTCCTATTTCATAATTTCTTCACTTTCAAATGCTATCCGACCCTTAAAGACTGGTGGTATGTGTCTCTCTAGTTTGGCAAGAAGGGGTTGCTCAAGGGCGCCCTTTCTTCCATTCATAACTAGAAGAAGAATTTTTTTTTTGTTTTCTATTCTTCCTTAGAATTAGGACTTCCTTCATGGGAAAAAATAAGGAACTCAGTTCGCCGAGCTCCTGGACTTGAGAAAGAGGATCTCTTGGACTCAGCTAAAGAACTTCTGAGCCCCTTCGATCTCCAAGCTCTTGGAGGATTAGATCTTGTTCAACTTCGATCTCAGTCCTCTCAATCTGGCAGATAATCCTCCGTGGCTTGCCAATTGTGCATGGTCTTCTTTCTTTTTCTGACTCTGATTTCTTCTTCTACAGAGATGACTCCTAAGGAGCAGAATCGCCTAACTATGGGGGTCAAGTCCCTCAAGAGAAAGGGAGGCTCTATCGAAGAAACATCGAAGAAGGCTCGCATTGATGAGCCGACCCCAATCGCGTCGATCCCAACAGCGCTCATCTCTGAGTCCGACGCGATCGCATCAGCCCTGATCTTGCCTCGAGAGGATGCCACCACCATACCTCCTGAGCAGTGCGAGATTGTCGAGAAGAAGAAGAAGAAAAAGGATGCCGTCAGAAAAAAGATGAGGAGGGCAGTCGAGAGTTTGAGTGGCGAAGGCTCCGATTAGGAGTGAGCTTCCTTAGATGATCGGAAGGTCATCCAATTCCTGATGAAGGGCAGCATCCTCCTGCATATTATTGAGAAAATGGTTGGGACGAAAGACGCCGAGAGATTTGAAGAGTCTTTCGCTGCTTATCTCGAGATAACCCATTCTTTTGAACTTGTTTGAATGAAGAATGCACTTTTAAGATTTTGACTTAATTTCTTCCTGCCTTATAGCTAGGGCATTACTTATTTTCCCACTCGAAGGCCATGGATCTCTATCAGGCGAAGGCCGAGAGGGTTTGGGCCGAGGTCAACTATTTGAAGGCAGCCTCAAAAATTTAAACTGCAGAGATCGAGCACCTTCAGAAGACATCGCGGAAAGAGAAAGAAGTTTCTACGAGACTGAGTGTGGCCTTGCCCCTCTCCAAAGATAAAAGAAAGAAGGTCGAAGAGGAGGTCGGCATTGAGAGGGAGAGGGCTGTTGAAGCCTTCAAGTCCTCCAAAGCGATGGAGGACATCAAGGTTGCGTTCGCCCAGAAAATCTTCTTGGAGGGGTTCGAGATCTGTATGAGGAGAGTCATGAAAAACTTCCCTGGAATGGACCTTGACTTTCTGATAGACGAACCCGATGGTGAAGCCAGTCCCTCCAATGTTTGCACTGCATCTCCTGCCACCGAACCCATTCTAGGTGTTTTCGAACTTACAACTAAAGCTGTTGAGTCCATTCCCAAGCATGAAGCTACAAAGGATGTACCGACCTTGCCCGCCCCTGCACCGACCGAGGTTGAAAATCTTTGATTACTTGTACCCTTCTTTTTTTTTCTTTTGGTGTACTTAAATATTTTAAGAAATGAAAATGAACTTTCTTTCTTTTACGCTCGTGCCGTGGTGAATGTTGTTCAGAATCCTTTTGACGATCGTAGCCAAAGCCAATCACCTTCAAATGATGCCGAGCTACTACCTCAAGGCATTCCTCTAAAACCCCTAATCAAGGATTTAAAGAAGGAGGTTCATCACCTGAAGAGAAAGTTGAAGAAGATGGAGGATGACCTTCGAGCTTCTCGAAAGAACGCTTTGGAGGTGACCAAAGAGGTCACTTACCTCTGAAGTTTACACATGAAGGATGCTACAAGCTTCAATATCCGAAAAGATAGTTTCGAGAAGAAGATTGCCAAGCCTAAGAGGAATGCTAGTGATAAATCTTGGATGCTAACGACGAAGATCAGCTCTCTCGAAGCCGATCTCAAGGTGGTGAGAGAGAAGATTCTGCTTTTGGAGGAAAGCTCGCCGTGGTCCTCCGACAAGGCACGATTCGAGTGGGACTGATCGATGAGGTTCTCTGCTCTTCAAAAGCAGCTGCATGATGCTGAGCTTACATACGAGACTTACCGACTGTGCTGGAGTGATAGGATGTTCAAGTTAGAACAAAACTTTCGTGCCTCTAATAATGAAGTAGCCCGGCTCCAATGGTAGCTTGATGATGGCTTTTGGGTTGGTACCAATAGGGAGGCCAAAGAGGTTGCCTCCTTGAGGAGGACCATTGGTGAACTCTAGGAGTCGGTCGGTGCGAAAAAGGTTGAGGTGCAGCGGTTGAAGCTCGAGTTGACTTGTGAACGTCAGGCTACCAAGGATATAGAGATCGAGTCCGAGGTCTTGAGGAGGAGGCTATAAGAGTCAGAGAAGAACTACCATCGAGCTGACAGAATGTTCCACGATAATATGATGAGATGGAGGGAGCTCGAGGAGAAGGTCGATCGTCTAAAAGAATTTTTGATGATGGCCACCAGTCTGAAGTCTAAGGAGTTCGGCCCTTCTTAGGATTTTGATGATCTTTTTTTTTTTTGCAATTGATCTTGTCGATCCATGTTTTGCGTGTAACGAACTTATTTTTGTAATAAGATGGTACCTTTCTTGTTACTCTCATTTCGCACGAATTCAAAGCTTGCTCGTGGCTTTACTTTCTTCATCTTTTTTTTGTGTTGTCTTCTAATGAGATGCTTGTCGTGGATGCCGGGCTGGGGTCTCTTTCGTGAACCAAGATAGGATTTCACTTTTCGTATTTAACATAGTCAGGTCATCATAGAAAGGACACATGTAAGGATTGTCAATAAGGTTTCTTCTTTTCTCTCATTTTTGGTCAATGAGGTCCTGGCTTATGCTCACGTTAGGATGTGATTTTTTTTTTTTCTGATGTGGCTTATAAAAACGTATTAGGACCGTTGCCAAGGCCTCTCCCTTCATCTCATCTTAAATTGATGAGGTCTTTGACTTTACTCATGTCAGGATGTGGTCCTCCTCCTGTAGGAGCGCATTAGGGCCATTGTCAGGGCCTTTTTCCTAATCTTATCTTAAATTAACGAGGCATTCGACTTTGCTCATGTTAGGACGAGATCCTCCTCCTATTCCTAACATGGCTGTAGGGACGTATTAGGGCCATTGTCAGTGCCTCTTTTTTTATCTCATCTTAAATTAACGAGGCCTTCAACTTTGCTCATGTTAGGACGAGATCCTCCTTCTGTTTCTAACATAGCTGTAGGGACGTATTACGGCCATTGTCAAAGCCTCTTTTCTAATCTCATCTTAAATTAATGAGGCCTTCGACTTTGCTCATGTCAGAATGAGGTCCTCCTCCTGTTCCTAACATGGCTGTAGAGGCACATTAGAGCCATTGTCAGGGCCTCTCCTCTCATCTCGTCTTAAATTAAAGAGGCCTTCAACTTTGCTCATGTTAGAACGAGGTCCTCTTCCTATTCCTAACATGACTGTAGGGGTGCATTAGGATCGTTGTCAGGGTCTCTCTCCTCATCTCGTCTTAAATTAACAAGGCCTTCGATTTTGCTCATATTAGGACAAGATCTTCTTTCTATTCCTAACATGGTTGAAGGAATACATTAGGGCCGTTGTCAGGGCCTCTCTCCTCATCTCATCTTAAATTAACGAGGCCTTCGACTTTGCTCATATTAGGATAAGGTCCTCCTCCTATTCCTAACATGACTGTAGGGGCACATTAGGACCATTGTCAGAGTCTTTTCCTTCATCTCATCTTAAATTAGCGAGCCCTTCAACTCACTTATGTTAGGATGAGGTTCTCCTTCTGTTTCTAATAGGACTACTTTTGATTGCTTCAGAGAGTCATTTATTATTTTCTATCATCATATAATTTTTACATCAAGAAACAATAATGTTAGAATAGAAGAGTTTTATTGAAGAAAAGTTACTGGTAGTACATTCTTAGATTTTTAGAATTTCAAGGCCACGGGAGTGTTGCTCCTTCGAGCTCTTTCAAGCGATAAGTTTCGAACCGGACGACCTCCTCTACTTCATACGGGCTTTCTTAATTTGGAGCGAACTTTTTTTGATTTTAAGATTGTGAAACAACTGCTCGCCGAAGTACTAAGTCTCCCATTTTGAATTTTTTGCCTTTGACTTTTGAGTTATAGTAGCGAGCTACTTTTTGCTTATAGGCTGTCATCCAAACTTGAGCTTCTTCTCATTTTTCTTCCAACAAGTTGAGGTTAGTCCTGAGGTCCTGCGAGTTTTGCTACTCATTGTATGCCATAACTCATGCTGACGGAAGTTTGAGTTCTATTGGGATGACCGCCTCTGTTCCAAAAGCTAAGGCAAATAGAATCTCCCTAGTTAGCAATCTTTGGATACTTCGGTATGCCCAGAGCATATGATAGAGTTTATCCATCCAAGTCTCCTTTGCTCTTTCAAGTCTTGCTTTGATGTCTTGCAATAGGGTTCTGTTGGTTACTTCAACTTTGTCGTTTGCTTATGGATGGGCTACTGATGTAAAATGATGGAAGATGTTTAAATCTTCATAAAATTTGGTAAATTTTGCTCTAGCAAACTGTCTTCCATTATCTATTATGAGGATCCGAGGTAGGCCAAATCTGCAAACAATTAACTTCCAAACGAAATTCTATACGTTTGCTTGCTTCAGTTATTTTTGCCAGAGGTTCCATCTCAATCCACTTTGTAAAATAATCTATTGCCACCAAGAGGAACTTTTGTTGTCCAGATGCCATTAGAAAAGATCCGAGTATATCCATTCTCCATTATGCAAACGGCCACAGGGCGCTCAGGGATATAAGTTCGAAAGCTGACTACCTTTGAATGTTTGCATTTCTTTGATAGCGGTCATATTTTTTGACATACTCTATAAAATCATGGTATAAGGTTGGCCAATAATCCTACCGAAGTAGTCTGTGTGATAAGGATCTAGCCCCTATATGACTTCCATAGATTTTTTCATGCACTTCCCATAATGCAAAGTCAGCTTCTGAAGGTCGGAGACATCTCAAGAGTGGTAGAGAATATGACCTTTTATAGAGCTTGCCTTCATATAGAACATACCGAAAGGCTTGATTTCTGAGTTTTCGAGCTTTTTTCGGATCATAAGGAAGAGCTCCATTCTTGAGGTATGCAACTAGCGGGTCGATCCAGCTCGACTCATGCTCGACTTGCATAACGGACTACGACTCTTTCGAACTTAGGCATTTCAGAACTTCAAAAAATACTTTCTTGGGCAGTTTGACTGGGGCTAAAGTGACCAACTTAGAGAGAAGGTCGGCTCTGGTATTTTTTTCCCTCAAAATTTATTGGATGCTAAAACTATTGAAGGTCGGAATCAAGTTTCTCACTTTCTTAAGGTATTTTATCATGCTTTTCTTCCAAGCTTCATAACTACCGCTAATCTATCCGACCACCAGTAGAAAATTACTGTAGATTTGGAGCCGATCTACTTCTAACTCTTTAGCTATATTTAATCCAGCGATCAAAGCTTCATATTCAGCTTCATTATTAGTTACAAAAAATTTAAAGCACAGTGCGTATTCGACGATGATCCCTTCTGGGTTCATCAAGATCAGCCCTGCGTCTGCACCGAAAGCATTAGACGAGCCATCTATATATAGGGCAAAAACCTTCAGGAAGGTCGGTTCTTTCTTCAAAGAAGCTCGACTGCAACCATGGAATGCTGATTTCATTCTGTTCAAGCTCGGCTTCATCTGAAATGATACATTCAACTATAAAATTCATCAATACTTGGACTTTGATTGACAATCGAGGTCGGTAGTTGATGTCAAATTCTATAAGCTCGATTGCTCATTTTACGATTCTTTTGGAGGCATCCATTCAATGGACAGCTTTAATTGGTTGATCAGTGAGGAGAATTATGGTGTGCCCTTGAAAATAAGGTTGAAGCCTCCGGGCTGCAATCAGCAAAGCGTAAGTTAGTTTTTCTAACTTAGTATATCTGGTCATGATGTCCTTCAAGACTCAGCTCATGTACTAGATTGGCCACTGTACTTTTACCTCCTCTTTAACTAGAACTTTCGTAAGAGTCGCTGAGGAGGCCGTCAGGTACAAAAATAATTCCTCTCCAGGTTCAAACTTTACTAATAGGGGAGGTAAACAGAGGTAGTCCTTGAGCTCTTTAAAGGCTTGTTGACATTCGATGGTCTAGCAGAAGTTCTTTGGCTATTTTAAGACCTAAAAGAAGGGCATGCATCACTCTACCAATCTCGAGATGAAGTGGTTCAGGACTACCACCTTTACGATCAGACGCTGAACTTTTTTGATTAATTTTGGAGCAATTATCTCTTGAATGGCCCAAATCTTCTTTGGATTTGCTTCAATTTCATGCTTCGACACCATGAATTCCAAAAACTTTTCCGAGGTTACACAGAAGGCGCACTTGGTTGGATTCAGCTTCATCTTATATCTCTTGAGGGTGCTGAAGGTCTCTTCAAGGTCGACAATGTAATTTATTAAAGCTCGGCTCTTGACAAGCATGTCGTCTATATATACTTCCATGTTACGGTCAATCTACTTCTTGAAGATTTTATTGATCAGGCACTAGTATGTTACCTCTACATTTTTGAGTCCAAAAGGTATAACCCTATAATAGTAAAAATCACAGTCAGTAATAAAAGCAATCTTCTCCTCATCCTCTGGTACCATTCGAATTTGATTATAGTTGGAAAAGGCATCCATGAAGGTAAGGAGCTCGTGGCCCGAGATCGCATCCACCAGTTGATCAATCCTAGATAGGGGTAGCTATCTTTTGAGCAAATTTTGTTCAACTTTTTGAAGTCTATGCACATTCTCCACTTATCGTTCATCTTTTTGACGAGCATGATATTAGAGATCCAGTTTGGATAGTTAACTTCTTGGATGAATTCGACCTTAAGGAGCTCGTCGACTTTCTCTGTAATTGCTTTCTACCTCTCTAGAGCATGGCTGCGCATCTTCTCTTTCACTGATCGATGTTTAGGGTCGATAGTCAGGTGATGTTCCATGACCTCATCATCTATCCCAGGAATGTCATCGAAGGCCCAAGCAAAAATATCCGTGTTCCTCTATAGAAATTCGATAAGCCACTCTTATGCTTCTCCTGCTAGGTTGGAGCCCATCTGCATCATATGCTTCGCATTTTCGTCATTCAGTGGAACAGAAGCAAGGTCTTCCATAGGCTCATCCCGCTCTTTCGTTAGATCATTGCGGACATCCAGCCCATCAATCGGACAAGGATCTGATCGCTCATCCCTTCGTAAGGTAATTGAATAGCAATGCCTTACCAGAGCTTGATCTCCTCTAATTTTTTCGATCCCATAACTTGTCAGAAATTTTATTTTCAAGTGATATGTCGATACTACTGTTCGAAGTGCATTTAGGCCAGGTCGGTCGAGGATTGTGTTGTAAGTCAATGAAGCTCTTACTATCAGAAAGTCCACCTATGCCCTGGACTATCTTGGATACTGTCCTACAGCCACAATCAAAGTTATTATATTTTTAATTGATACTGCATCGCTAGTGAAGCCTACCAATGGAGAATTCATTGATTCAAGCTAATTGTTAGGTATAGACATCTTGAGAAAAGCATCATAAAATAAAATATCGGTTGAACTTTCATTATCAACAAGGACACGACATACATTCATAGCATGCAATATTTAAAGCAATTACAACCGTGTCGTTATGCGAAAACTGAACTTCCTTTGCGTCTGCTTCAGTGAAGGCTATGAGTTCTTTAGTCCTCTATCTCTTCACCAATCCTTCAGATCCGCTAGCTTTCTCTCATCGAAGTCTTCTAGAGATAGTGTTGATGATGCTGAGAGTTGATCGATCTTCCTATTGCTTCTCCCTCCTTGGCAGTTCTGACTGCGGTAGTGTCTTTGGCCAATCCTCTCTTCCTTTGGACCGACGTCGTGAAAATCAGCCGAGTCGATCTCGCTTGATGAAATCCTCAATCTCGTCTTGGAGCTGAATACATTCCTCAGTATCATGATCGTGATCATGATGATAGAGATAATATTTATTAGGATTGTACTTACCAAGATGAGTGCACATCCTCTCCGATCTTGGCAATTATTTCTTGATCTTCATCAGTACTTGGGTTTTCAAAGCATTGAGGGGAGCATAGTTGTGGAATCTTCTAGGGGAAGAACTTCTTCATGTCCTATCAGAGCTTCTTTGGTGATTAGCTCAAGGAGAAGTTAGGACTTGCTTGCGCTTGGGGGAAGTCCGAAAGCACGATCGAACTTTGTTCGACTTTTCTTCAACTATGGGCTTGCTAGATTCGCCCGTCTGCCGCTCTCCTATGGCTTTCTCATCCTTCAGCTTGAAGGCTTCTTCAGCTTGAGTTAGCAGATTGGTAAAATTTTTAGGATACTTCTTCTCTAGAAAGAATAATTGATCATTCTTTTGAAGGCCATCCTTCAGTGCGGCCATGGCAACGGACTGATCCAAATTTTGAATCTCAAGGATAGCAGCATTGAAGTGGTTGATGTAAACCTAGATTGACTCTCCCTCTTTCTATCTGATGTTGATGAGAGAGTCCGAACCTCGCCCGAATTGACTCTTCCTCTTTCTGCCCGATGTTGATGAGAGAGTCCGAACCTTACCTAGAATATCGGCTACTGACAAAATGAGCCACAAACTAATGACTCATCTAATCAAAAGAGAAGATCGTATCCAACTTTAGTGTCGAGTATCAGTTTCTTACTACTCTCTTCAAGGTAGATGAAAAAGCTCAACACAAGATGGCATCTGACGCGCCATGAAGAAGCATTATGGTTCGAAAGATCTTCAGATGGTCGATCGGATTAGAGGTTCCATCGTAGCTTTCGAATTGAAAAAGTTTGAAGTTCGGTGGAACATGCTCTTGCATAATTCGAGCAGAGAAGGAAGAATCGGCATAGATGTCTTCATGGTGAGCTGGGACAACATGGCAGAGTTTCTCAATCCATCGATCTATTTCTTGCAATTTTTGATCGAGAATATCATCTCAATCGTAGATCTTCGAAGGCTTCTGGTTGTAGATGGAAAAGATTTCTTCTGAAGAAAAATCATGATCTGAATAGGGATCTTCAGCTCTTTATTTCTCCTTTCCAGGAGTGATGGATCTGCTGATCCAAGTATGCCTCCTTAGGATCAATTCTTGACATCCCGATGGAGGATTTTTTGATGGAGCCACCGTCGAAAGTTGCTGCATGGTCTGCACCATTTTGGTGAGGCCTCGAATCTACTGTATCAGTAGATTGAACTGCTCAAGATTCATCATGGTCGTCGGCGTAGGGGGCGAGGCGCTGGTGATGAAGTAGGGATGGGCAGATCTGGCTTAGATCTGATGGTAGAAACAGTGGATTGTCGGATGGTTGTCTTCTTTAGAGATATTTTTAAGCTAAAAAGATTGAACAAAGATGGATCTTGATGGATCTTAAAGAGTTAAAAGAAGAAAAGAATCAAGATCGATTAGACACTTTTTTTAGAATAAGGACTCAAAGACCCTTCCTCTAGCGTCAATCTTGTTGATGTAGAATCTGGTTGATGTCGAAATCGAGCTGAAGCTAGAGAAGATGAGGTCGCCGTTGGAAACCTATAAGACAAGTCCTGACCGGAGTTGAAGGTGGTGGCTCCAGCAGGATCCTTTGACGATCAAGTCAGCTCTTCTGGCCAACAGAAATGGAGTGCTCAGAAAAAAAAGTAGCA
>QRFJ01000120.1:212388-214888 GCA_006176705.1 Cocos nucifera | reverse complement strand
TTGTTTGTACTAAACTC
Source organism: Cocos nucifera (assembly GCA_006176705.1). Taxonomy (NCBI): domain Eukaryota; kingdom Viridiplantae; phylum Streptophyta; class Magnoliopsida; order Arecales; family Arecaceae; genus Cocos; species Cocos nucifera. Next base: position 214,871 of record QRFJ01000120.1, on the reverse strand, counting down.
TCTTCCCCGATGTATTTTTCCTCCAATTGATAACTCGGCAATATGAAGATGGGTCATAAGGTTTGTGCTAAAAGTGGATACTGGAGCGGCCTTCTATTGTACGAGTTTTCTTATAATAGGTGCTTTATCTGGATCAATGTTAGGATGTGGGTAAATCTGTAACGGAAAGTTGGGTACCCTACCTCTTTGTTTCTATTCTTTGGTTCCTTGTACATCCTTGTTATCCTTTCTTCTAATAAAGTTGGGTGGTGGTCCTCCGCTGCTTCCCTTTCTATCAAAAAAATGGGAAGAATAAAAGAAATTAATTTGGCATATTGATGGCTCTCCTTGTGAGGAAGCAATACATCCGAAACATCAAGATAAGATGGATATTTTTAACATGTAAGTATAAGCCATCCTTATTTGTAACCAGCTATAATCAGCCATGATAGTGAAAAGAAAGCACGCTTGGTTCACAAAGGAAGCTTAGGAGGCAACGACATTGGAGTCGCCACTAGAATAAGAGGTGATTTCCTGTGCATCCCTAAACCAAACTGCTCTTCCATGTCAATATCTTCTTTGCTCATCCCAGCAGGCAAGTCCCAATTGAACCAATAGAGAAGATTGGCAAGCGCAAGCTCTACGGCAATCACGCCCATTGACATGCCCGGACATATCCTTCGGCCACTTCCAAATGATAGGAACCGGAAGTGCTGGTCCTTGTAATCGATATCGTTGTCCTCGAACCTCTCGGGCATGAAGACTTCCGCATCTTGCCAATATCGGGAATCCCTATTAATAGCCCAGGCATTTATATATGCCCTTGTCTTCTTGGGTATATCATATCCATTTATCTTGCAATCTTGCACGCATTCTCGAGGGATTAGCAATGGACCTGGAGGGTACAACCGAAGAACTTCTTTTACTACGAGCTTGAGATAATGAAGCTGCTGGATGTCGCTCTCCTCCACCTTTCCTTTGTTTCCAAGAAATCCCCTAACTTCATCTTGGGCATTCTTCATAATCGTCGGGTTCCTCATCAGCTCGGTCATTCCCCAATCCAAGGTAATCACCGAGGGATCTGATCCAGCAGCGAACATATCCTGCCAGGCATGCAAGCGATTGATTGTCTAATCAGTATAACATACATTTTTTTGCATCTTTTTGGGAAATCAATCTAACATAATTTTTGAATGCAAATATACTTGTCTGGAAAATGTACAAAGAAGAATGCAGATGTACTGTATGGAAAATATTTATGCATCATTATCAACTACTTGGTGCAGTGTAGATGGTTCATATCCTCGATATTGAGGACCCAAAGCTCTTTCACGTAAATATAAGGAAGCCTGGTAAGGGTGACGTCATTTCATTAGAGTTGCCATCCAAGGCATTTTTCATAACTTTTTATGCACTTATAGAAAGAATTTATGATTTGTACAAAAGAAAGAGTGAAAGTGTTTGTATATATTCTCCAAGCTATTAATCAAAAAAATTGTTGGCAATTGTCGGATCCTTTCACTGAGTTGAATTTCTATCCCCTCATCCTACTTTTAGACTCAATCTATCGTTCATGTTTTGCACCATTTAAATTGATGCATGTTTGAATGAGCAACTCTAGGCTCATCTCATAAATGGGTAGTTGTGATGCATCTTGCAACCTGCTATGGTGGAGAAAAAATAAGTTGGACTAATAATTTTGAGCGTAAACCCTCTGCGATGCACCGATTGCATCTTTCATGCTCTGAAAGATAAAGGAAGAAGGCAAAGTTACTAACCAAGGCAATAGCTTTGATATGATCTCTAGACAATGGGAATCCTCGAGTTGGGTCATTTCGAAGCCCTAGGAGAATGGTCATGAAGTCATCACAATTTCCTCCACCTTGCATATGCTTCTCGATCTCCTCTTCGAGAAGTTCGTCCATGGCATAAAAGCTCCTCTCAAGCCTTGCTCGTGTGCCGGTAAGCACGTCCAACCACTCCATCATGGGAAAGAAGTCCCCTAAAATAAATCCACCTAGTAAATAAAATATCTCCCTTAGGAGACTATAATATTTGCTGCTCCTGTATTCTCCATCACCCGAAATCCTCCTGCCGAAGACTTGTCGGGTGATGATGTTGCTAAAGAGGCAAAAAGACATCTCACTGAGATTCACAGGACCGCTCGAGGATTGCCTTACTATAGTTTGCACTAAGGTATTCACTTCTTCCTCTCTTACAGACTGAAAGGCCCGCACCCTCTTCGGACTAAAGACTTCTAACAGGCTAATCTTCCTTAGTTGCTTCCACTGTTCGCTATAGGGTGACAAGGCTATATCCAATCCACCATAGGAGTATCTCTTGAAGGCGACGAGGGGAGGTCTCGAGCAAAACACGAGATCATGGGTCTTCAAGATCTCAGAGGCCATCTCTGAAGAGGATATGATGATGGTTGGTATGCAGCCAAGCTTTAGGCTCATCAAGGGGCCATACTTCTCCGAGAGGAGCCGAAGGGAGCGGTGAGG
>QRFJ01000120.1:47237-211388 GCA_006176705.1 Cocos nucifera | reverse complement strand
AAACTTAAACAATGTATTCTTTAGGCGCAGGAGGAGGAGAAAAGGACGGTTATATATACACTTGCACTGGATACATTGAGCTATAATTGGATCCTTGTTAGCACAAATTGTTCAATATTATTGACATAACACCTCATTTAGGACAAAATGTACAAATTGTTCGGTTAAATTATTGACTTAACACTCTCAAGCATTGGGTTTTTCTTAGTGCATCAATACCTCATGGTAGGATCCGAGAGAATAATTTCATTCTTGGCAAGAGTCCATCTGTTCAAAATAGATTGACGAAGACCCACGCATCTTTCTCCTGTAACGGACCTAAATGTTACCTCGTCCTTATCCAAGATGGCAGACAAATATCTAGCCGAGTGTCATATTTTGTGAGACATCAAGCTCAGTGACGATAGCATTCTCTATATTTATGTCAAATTAAAGCTAGTTTCTACAGTAAAATGCCATAGATATTTGCTGCTTGTCCATTACTCCGTGGCATAGTGCGGACCTTCTGAAATCTCCATAAAACGGGCTATCACCATTGAGCTGTCAATTTTTGGCGTTCATCTTTATCTGGAATACTGGTCTGGGCCTTTCAATAACTGAATCTGGTCATTATGATTAAACTATGGATAAAGCTATGACGGTAAGGAGGACAACCGGAACTCCATGTTTGTATCATTGATCTGAATATTTCTGCACGAATATCCTAAGTCCCAACCTATATTCTTGTCCAATTCCCAACCTATATTCCTGCCTGTAGGTCTATTGGTCTGCAGGAGGATCTTTTTCTTCTTCCTACAGAATTTGGGCTGACAGGTGTTGGGACGGTACGAGATATACTTAAATGAACATGAGCAGGTGCTCCACCTTTTTGCTCTGAGGAAGAGACCCCAACATGCTTCGTTAAGATAAGATGGACATGAGCAGGTGCTCCACTTACTTCATTAAGATACAGCAGAGAGGGGGAGAGTTATAGAGAGAATGGGGAGACGATAGGGATTTAAGAGACAGACTGCAGAGTGATGATTATATCAGAGAGGAAAGTTAGGGAGAATAAAATTTCTCGAGAAAAATAGCTCTGTCTATTAAGTTTTGCGAAGAATTCTGCATACATTTGTTAGCTGGGAGCCCATTTGCAAAAGGAAAATGGTCGACACTCATGCTCTTGTTTGTACTAAACTCTCTTCCCCGATGTATTTTTCCTCCAATTGATAACTCGGCAATATGAAGATGGGTCATAAGGTTTGTGCTAAAAGTGGATACTGGAGCGGCCTTCTATTGTACGAGTTTTCTTATAATAGGTGCTTTATCTGGATCAATGTTAGGATGTGGGTAAATCTGTAACGGAAAGTTGGGTACCCTACCTCTTTGTTTCTATTCTTTGGTTCCTTGTACATCCTTGTTATCCTTTCTTCTAATAAAGTTGGGTGGTGGTCCTCCGCTGCTTCCCTTTCTATCAAAAAAATGGGAAGAATAAAAGAAATTAATTTGGCATATTGATGGCTCTCCTTGTGAGGAAGCAATACATCCGAAACATCAAGATAAGATGGATATTTTTAACATGTAAGTATAAGCCATCCTTATTTGTAACCAGCTATAATCAGCCATGATAGTGAAAAGAAAGCACGCTTGGTTCACAAAGGAAGCTTAGGAGGCAACGACATTGGAGTCGCCACTAGAATAAGAGGTGATTTCCTGTGCATCCCTAAACCAAACTGCTCTTCCATGTCAATATCTTCTTTGCTCATCCCAGCAGGCAAGTCCCAATTGAACCAATAGAGAAGATTGGCAAGCGCAAGCTCTACGGCAATCACGCCCATTGACATGCCCGGACATATCCTTCGGCCACTTCCAAATGATAGGAACCGGAAGTGCTGGTCCTTGTAATCGATATCGTTGTCCTCGAACCTCTCGGGCATGAAGACTTCCGCATCTTGCCAATATCGGGAATCCCTATTAATAGCCCAGGCATTTATATATGCCCTTGTCTTCTTGGGTATATCATATCCATTTATCTTGCAATCTTGCACGCATTCTCGAGGGATTAGCAATGGACCTGGAGGGTACAACCGAAGAACTTCTTTTACTACGAGCTTGAGATAATGAAGCTGCTGGATGTCGCTCTCCTCCACCTTTCCTTTGTTTCCAAGAAATCCCCTAACTTCATCTTGGGCATTCTTCATAATCGTCGGGTTCCTCATCAGCTCGGTCATTCCCCAATCCAAGGTAATCACCGAGGGATCTGATCCAGCAGCGAACATATCCTGCCAGGCATGCAAGCGATTGATTGTCTAATCAGTATAACATACATTTTTTTGCATCTTTTTGGGAAATCAATCTAACATAATTTTTGAATGCAAATATACTTGTCTGGAAAATGTACAAAGAAGAATGCAGATGTACTGTATGGAAAATATTTATGCATCATTATCAACTACTTGGTGCAGTGTAGATGGTTCATATCCTCGATATTGAGGACCCAAAGCTCTTTCACGTAAATATAAGGAAGCCTGGTAAGGGTGACGTCATTTCATTAGAGTTGCCATCCAAGGCATTTTTCATAACTTTTTATGCACTTATAGAAAGAATTTATGATTTGTACAAAAGAAAGAGTGAAAGTGTTTGTATATATTCTCCAAGCTATTAATCAAAAAAATTGTTGGCAATTGTCGGATCCTTTCACTGAGTTGAATTTCTATCCCCTCATCCTACTTTTAGACTCAATCTATCGTTCATGTTTTGCACCATTTAAATTGATGCATGTTTGAATGAGCAACTCTAGGCTCATCTCATAAATGGGTAGTTGTGATGCATCTTGCAACCTGCTATGGTGGAGAAAAAATAAGTTGGACTAATAATTTTGAGCGTAAACCCTCTGCGATGCACCGATTGCATCTTTCATGCTCTGAAAGATAAAGGAAGAAGGCAAAGTTACTAACCAAGGCAATAGCTTTGATATGATCTCTAGACAATGGGAATCCTCGAGTTGGGTCATTTCGAAGCCCTAGGAGAATGGTCATGAAGTCATCACAATTTCCTCCACCTTGCATATGCTTCTCGATCTCCTCTTCGAGAAGTTCGTCCATGGCATAAAAGCTCCTCTCAAGCCTTGCTCGTGTGCCGGTAAGCACGTCCAACCACTCCATCATGGGAAAGAAGTCCCCTAAAATAAATCCACCTAGTAAATAAAATATCTCCCTTAGGAGACTATAATATTTGCTGCTCCTGTATTCTCCATCACCCGAAATCCTCCTGCCGAAGACTTGTCGGGTGATGATGTTGCTAAAGAGGCAAAAAGACATCTCACTGAGATTCACAGGACCGCTCGAGGATTGCCTTACTATAGTTTGCACTAAGGTATTCACTTCTTCCTCTCTTACAGACTGAAAGGCCCGCACCCTCTTCGGACTAAAGACTTCTAACAGGCTAATCTTCCTTAGTTGCTTCCACTGTTCGCTATAGGGTGACAAGGCTATATCCAATCCACCATAGGAGTATCTCTTGAAGGCGACGAGGGGAGGTCTCGAGCAAAACACGAGATCATGGGTCTTCAAGATCTCAGAGGCCATCTCTGAAGAGGATATGATGATGGTTGGTATGCAGCCAAGCTTTAGGCTCATCAAGGGGCCATACTTCTCCGAGAGGAGCCGAAGGGAGCGGTGAGGAAGCTCGCCCAGCTGAAGAAGATTGCCGATGAATGGAAACCCTATCGGACCAGGAGGTAGCCTCAACCTCAGTCGGGTGGCCGTGAGATACAAGAATATAGCTATTGGGATTAAGAAGAGACATGAGTAAGTTAAGAAAGCTAGCAAGAACTCCATAGTATTTCTTGCTTTGTTTTCTTTTGAGAGGGGAATCTTTATTCTTCGTAATTATAGTGGCCCTTGTGGGGCTTGTGAGGTCTGGCTCCAGTCCATCCTAATCCATGGAATATAGCTTGACTAATGCATTTTATTTTATTTTTATAGGAAAACAAAAAAAATTTGTGGCCAATATTAGATTCTTGTCCATTGGACTCTTATGTGTTCGCCTATGAACCACTTCTTGCTCTTTTAGTGCTTGTGGTTATAATCCCCGTTCTATGATGTAACAAAAGTTTCCACACACATGCAGAATTTTCGCATGGGAAAGCTGATGTGAGACATATGGTACTTCCACTGTAAGAAAATAGGGCATCAATGATGAAAAATTTATGTTAAAAAAATTCTATCACAAATTATGATGGATCAATGATAGAAGCAAAATATTCTTTTTAGACCTTCAGTGATGGATTTATGATAGATACTTCCATTACAACAAGATCTATCACAAATTTATGATAGATTTGTGATCAAATTTTTTTTTTTTAATTATTTTTTATGATGGATTTATGATAGATATATCTAATATAAAAAAAATTATTATAAATTTATCACAAATTTATAATAAAAAAAATTTCATTACTTTTAGTGATGAATTTGTGATGGATATATCTAACAAAAAAAATCTATTACAAATCCATTACAAATTTATGATGGATTTACGACAAAAAAAGATACAAAATTTTAATTACTTTCAATATCAAAATATGTATAATAATTTTTATTTATTTTTTAATATTTTTTTTATAATTTACTAAATTTTTATCATAAATAAGTATATATAAAAAATCAATATTTATAAAAAAACTATAGGTAATAGGATAGTATGAGGATTTGAATCCCAAATTCTTAGATGGCCTAATCACTATCTTAACCAATAAGATAAAATTCTCTATACTTAAGTCATATTAATATCATAGAACCATTTATACCGAGAAAAACTAGTATATCTATATATACTTTTAGAATTTAAAATTAAAATTCGTTCTAATTTGGGATAGATTTGAAATTTGCATCTATAATTTGAAATTTGGCCCTCAGATACTTACTACTCAAATCCAAATATATATATATATATATTTGTGTGTGTGTGTAAATTGTATTGTTTTTTATAAAAATTTAGTCGTGAATTCAACTTGGTTCAGTTCAATCCAACCTAACCTAATTTGACCTCTCTTATCGAGTCAATCAAATTTGGTTCCACCTAATCCGATCTAAGATAGATATCGGACGAGTATCGATATAAAATTTTTAATTAATTATAAGATAGATATGGATATTGATCGATTCGATCCATACTCAATGCTATCCCTAACTCATTTAGCAATACTCTATAAGATTTTAAAAAAAATTAAAAATTTAAAATTAAATTCTATTTAGATTTGGGATTTGCTTGTTAGATATGTCCTATCAAAATTTAATTTTATATATGTATACAAGTAATAAATTTATTACAAATATATATAAAATAATTTTTTATTAAATTTTTATTATTTATTAATTTTTAATAGATATATATATAATTATTTTTTTATAAAAATATAAATAATAGGATGATATAATAATTTGAACCCTAGACTATTGGATAGCCTAAATACTACTTTAACCAACAAGAAACAACAATCTATGTCTAAACAAAATGCTAATATTTTATTTAAGCACTTATTATACACACACATTTATATATATACACATATACATATACATATACATATATCATATATACATACATACATACATAATATATAATATATATTATAATATATATATATATATATATATATAATTATATGTATGTATGTATGTATGTATGTATTATACGTTTATTGTGTGTATACATACATACATACATACTTACAACATACACACACACAATATATATATATGTATGTATGTATGTATGTATATATTAATATATATATTATATATATATATTATATATATATATACATATAACCACACACACACACATTATATAATATTTTGCCATTACAACATGGTGAAAAAATGCCATCGCTAATATTAGTGATGAAATTTTATACTGGATGGCAAATCCTTCTAGATATAATTTTTTAAAATATTATAAATAAAAAATTATTCAATTTGGTTTATAGCAATGTAAAAAAAAAATTCGCTAATTAAAAATTAGTTGTGTGAGTTAATTGCGATGGCAAACACCATCGCTAATTAGTTTTATTATATAATATTTAATATAAAATAATTATTATGAGGATAGTTTGTATTAGGATGAAAATTTACCATACTAATATTTTAAAAAAATTAATAATAAATTAAAAAAATATTATTTAAAATATTATTATGACATATTTTTTCCATCGCTAAAAATCTTAGCGAATTACATCAACTTATTTAAATCTGTCAATCTATTAATAGGCTTTGAATCAATTCTACTTGGATAATAAAATTTAATTAATATTAAATACTTAAAATTAACTAAATTAAATTAAATTTACATCAATTAAAAAAAAAATTAATTTTTAATTTTATAAATAATTCTATTCAATTACGAAATCAGTTATCATTCAATTGACCTTGAATCAATATGGTGTACAACCCAATTAACTTAAATTAGTCAAATCTAATAAATTTATCTATTTAACAACTGGAGACAATATTTCAATGTTGATATGATTGAGCCAATTCGAATCCAATTCAAAACCTGTAACCAATTCATCAACTTGATCCAGTCCTACTTGGTTATAAATTTATTATCCTCAAAAAGTAAGCCTACTTAAATAAATCTATTTAATCAATTAGACTTGATCTTAATCTCGAATCTAATCAATCCAATTCGAATCTAATCAAAATCCAGTCAACCTAATTCAATTAGGCTGTGAATCCAAGTCCTACATGATTAAAAAATTTATTAACCTATTAATTAAATTAATTAAATTAAAAAAAAATAATTTTAGAAAATAATTTATTCATTCATTGAATCTAATTCGACAATTGAATCTAATTCAAAAATAACTTTATAAACAATTAATGGATTGAATCTAAGTCTTAATTGGATTTAATCTGAAATTCAATTGACTAGATAAATAGTTTTGATTTAGGTCAATTAGAATCCAATTCGAATCCTTTCGAAATTCTATCAAACCTAATTCAATTAGCTTTGAATTCAAATTTACTTGAAATATTAAAACTTAATTAGTCTAAATTAAGTCAAATCTAATTAAATCTATTAAACAATTAGAAACTATCCATAAATTAATAAGTCCAAAAATATAATAACATAATATTTTTTTAACCACCAAAAATGATCTAAAGAAAAATATATTAAATATAATTAAAATATGTATAGGATGAATCTTACCATTGCTACATTTTTAAGTATTAGTGACGGAGAATTGCAATGTATTTATAATGACTAAAACCTTCCCGTTCATTTCTCCACCCCCTCCCCTGATTTCCATCCTATAATCCCTCATCCTTGCATTTTTATCTCCACCCCAAAACCCTTCTCCCCCGAACTTCAGTCCCCACCAGCCCCTCTCCTCTAGCTGACAGCCCACCCGGCTACACCCGACCTGCTCCCCGAGCCTTCAATCGTCTCTCGTTCCTCGAGCCCTCGATCGCCTCCCACTGGCACACTAGCCCACCTCATCGAGCCTCCAGCCACGAGCATGCTTCTGACCTCCTCCCTCATTTCCTAAAACCCCCCACCTCCCCTTAACTCGCCTCTCCATGGCCACCTCCCAAGCCCCGGCCTCCCCCCCAGCTACACTCGGCCTGCCTACCCCCGACTCCTCCATCCAGCTACACCTGGCTACCTTCCAACGACCATCTCTCTGAGCCCCCGGCGCTCCCACCTTTCTAGCTCCCAAGCCCCCGGTCGCCTCCTACGTCCCCCCGCCTGCCTTTCCCATGGCTCGCCTCTCCGTGGCTGCCTCCCCAAGCCTCCAGCCTCCTCATACCGACTATTCCTGGCCTGCCTTCCCCCGACCACCTCCTTGAGCTTTCGGCCACCTCCCACCTTTCCCCTGGCCCATCCTTGCACCCTCGTTTTCATAGCCCCTGTCCCACTGCTTCTAGCCCAGGGCCCTGACCCTATAGTCCCTGCCCCATGTTGAGAAAAATGTCTTGACATTCGGCTCACAATAAGCTTAGAACAAGATCTAGGATGACAAATAGAATCCAACGAGATCAAGAACAGCCCAAATAGAGTCTAGACAGAAAAATTACGTGCAAAAAAAGATCGGAGTAGGATAGCATGGCCATTGGGCCTACTGAAGGGGCTCATAGGCCGGCACCGGCTGGCAGTAGTGCTGGGCCAACCTAGGCATGCAAGCACGCGTGCAAGCGGGTGCGAGCCGCATAGGCATCCTAGCCCAGGTTCTTGCGGGCGTCCTGTGTTGGGTTTGATTGACATGGCGGAAGCGATTGATTTCAAAATTTTGATCTATCAAATTCTAAACCCTAGGACCGGTCTTGATGATTTTCAGTCATATACATATATATAATATAAGATAAAGTAACATATTCTTATATATCTGATTTGGTGATGATATATTTTCATGAGGCACCCACGTGTTCGTCCTCCAACAGTAATCCATAAGGGAATTGGGTTCAAGAACAATCCTTCTTGAATTCTTGCCTTCCTACCTTCCTCTTGAACAATCCACACGTGTTTGAACTAGAATCACTTGGCCTTCCATCCTCCTTCTTCTCTCTTATTTATTCTTCCTTATTTTCTGTCTTAGCTCTCTTAAATAATCTTCCTAATCCTTTTCTTAATTAACACTCTTTGTATTGGATAAGATCTTGTCTAAAGGAAGACTTCTTATCTTACCAATACCGTATCAAAAAAAAAGGGAGAAAGAAAATTAAGACAAGCTTCTAAATTGGAATACCTGACACCTTCCATCCGAGACTTATTTACAGTTTTAGATGGGATGCCAATCACACCCATTCCTAAGCCCTTATCATCCATCCAAATGATTTATCAAGAGGCCAGATAAATCCCTTAATGTAGGAGTCTTGGAGACACGTAAAAACTCATTTTTGCCTCCAGAACATCGTATATACGTCATTCCCTCATTAATTCTGAATTTTTCTTCATTTATTCTAAATTTGTTTAAATTTTCTTCTGATATAGCATTGATAAGAGAGAGAGTTTCAGATGTGGTGCCAACTAGAGTGCCTTCAAGCAGAAGGACTCTTAGCGTCTTTAATATTAAACTATGCGACTCTTCATGTAGTTTTCCTGAGAGAAATACTTTTTGTGTCCACCATCTTTGATCAGTCAAAGATGGTAGGCATCAACATGGAGAGAGAGAGTCCCAGGGGGGCATCTCACTAGTCAATGCCCCCTTGGAGAAGGACTTTTAGTCCTTATGTGCGCCAACTAATTCCTCACGCCACATTATGTGGCGTCATGAAGAAGGGAGGTTTCTAGGGCACCTTGGACTCTTTCTAATGAGTCCAAATCAAGGCCACATGATACCCATCTTATGGGTAACCCTTTTAGCCTAACCATATTTTAAAATAAATTAAAATTGATTAGTCCAAAAGCAAGGATTCGAGCCAAAATTGATTTGGCAAGGAATTATATTAGCCAACATATGCTAGCATGTTAATTAGCCATCCAATTAGAATTCAATGATCCTAAAATTAATTCTCGATCAATTTCTTTATATGTGTGATCCATTGGGCTCTACATTTAGCCAGCATTAGGCTTAGGTACATTTTAATCTAATTCGATTTGACTCAATCTCAATCAGTTAGGATTAATGCCAAGCCGATTTCACCAATTAGAAGAATTATCTAATTGAGGATTGAATTAATCTTATTGATTCAATTAAATCCATAAGTCAAGATTGACATCTAACAATATATTATGACTATCTAGAAGATATGGAATTTGATAGAAATACCAAATATATCCTTCAATGGCAAGTATCCATGCAATTTAATCCCTCGATCATCTTGCATCTCGAATACGTTTATGAGCATAGATAAATGTCAAACTCAAATACATATTCTTGTCGATTCATGATCAATTAATGATAACTCTAATGAATGATTAGAAGCCCTATCTAATCTTCATTCTTCTTTGGCCAAAGTCTTATTGATTTATCAATAGATGAGACTACATAGGATGACATCTTCTCTTACTAGAAGTGATCAATTTCTTGTTGACCTACTCACAATCTTCATACATACTTGACCATATCAAGAATACCCATTCATGACTTAATATCATGATTGAGCATGAACCAAAAATATGGACGTATGTATATAAGATACCATGGTGGTTTCAAATCTAAGGATCACTTACACAACTACTATTTAGAAAACTATCTTTTGACATACAAGTAGCATTCTATAAGATATTCTCTTTAGTAAGTCAATTCAGTGAACTCATTTCTCGATGAGCATCCATATTCTTGTATTAGTGTTTTCATATAAGTGGCTTATGAGATCCACCACCCTCTTTATCGAGCATACATAGGATGTACTAGTCTATCTGGAATATTGATCCCCAACTCAGTATTTCTATGATCAAAAATTATGACAATATTGGTGTAGTGATCCAAGCCACTATATTGTGACAATATTGGTTCCTTGGCTTGGATCAGGCTTGGATCACTACACCAATATTGTCACAATATAGTGGTACTGATTGTTCTATCTCAGGAACTACTCCTAGATCTCTGATAAATTTTTTCATCCAGACAGCTTTCTTGGCAGCTTTACTAGTAGCAATGTATTCTGCTTCGGTTGTTAAGTCAACTACAGTCTGTTGTTTTGAACTTTTCTAACTTACTGTACCTTCATTTAAGGTAAACACATATCCTAAAGCATAAGATACATCAGATCTGGTATATAACATAGCACACATAATAGATCCTACTGTCGAAGCATAAGGGATTGATTTAATTCTTTCTCTTTCTTTTGATATCTTGGGAGATATCTTTTTAGAGAAGCATATGCCTTGACTTATGGGCAAGTAACCTTTTTTACTTTTCTCCATGTTAAATTTTTCTAATACTAAGTCAATGTACCTAGATTGGGACAAGCCTAGCATCATATTAGATCTATCTCTATAGATCTTTATTCCAAGAATATAGGATGCTTCATCCAAATCTTTCATAGAAAAGCCAAGTCTTAACTGACAAGAGCATTGGGATATCATTTTCAATAAGTAATGTCTTCGACATATAAAATTGAGAAGACTATGGCACTCTCACTTGCCTTTTTATATACACATGGTTTATCCACATTCTTTATTAAGTCAAACTTTATCATATCAAATCGGATATTCCAACTTCTCGAAGCTTGCTTTAATCCATAAATAAATTTTTAAGCCTACATACTTGATTTGATCTCGCACTAGAGATGAATCCTTCTGATTGAGTCATATAGACTTCTTCCTCAAGATTACCATTAAGAAAAGTGGTCTGGATATCCATCTGCCAGATTTCATAATCATAGTATGCTACTATAATAAGTAAAATTCTTATAGACTTTAGCATAGCCATTGGCCAAAAAGTTTTATCATAATCAATTTCTTTTTCTATCTGAAATCTTTTACCACCAACCTAGTCTTGTAGGTTTCAATTTGGCTATTTACTCCAATCTTCTTTTTGAAGATCCACTTACATCCTATAGGATTTACACCCTTTGGTGCATCAACCAAAGTCTAAACTTAATTGGAACACACAAAATCCATTTTAGATTTCATTGCTTCTAGCAACTTGTCGGAGTCTTTACTCATGACAGCTTCAGAATAGATCAATGGATCATCATCTTGAATGATATTTGCCTCATTATCATTTTTTATGATAAAATCATATTTTAGAGGTGCATGATGCACTCTCTCTGACCTACGGGGAGAGCAGGTGTATATTGTGGATGTACCTCATACTTGGGTACTTCTGATTGAGTATTTTCATCCATTATTTCTGGAACAGTTTCTAGTTCCTAAATTTTCTTAAGTTCAATATTTCTCCCACTACCTTCTTCTTGGATAAATTTCTTTTTCAAGAATATGCGTGCCTACTAACAATTATATTTTATTTAGTAGGATGGTAGAAATAATATTCTTTTATTTTTTAGGATATCCTATAAATAAATATTTGTTTGCTCTTGCCCTTAGCTTATATCCAAAATTATTACTGACATAAGCAAGACAGCCCCATACCTTAAGATGCTTAAGATTAGGATTTTTTTCATTCCATAATTCATATGGAGTGCTAGGAATAGACTAAGAAGTCATCCTATTGAGAATATAAGCAGCAGTTTCTAGGGCATACCCCCACGTATCGAGTGTAGGTCGTTATGTGCCATATGTGTTGGTTGTCCTCTTAATCAAGGAGTATGATGTATTGGTATGGCATGCAGATGAAGTATAGGAATATCTTTCACTGAATGTGATCCAACTGTATAGCTTTCTGCTATCAAGAGTTGCTCATGAAGGATATGGGTATAAGTATCCCTTAGACCTGAGATCACCATAGTGGCTTGCAAGCAACTCACTATACTTAGGTACTGGACTATATGAATTTTTAATTCAATAATGGAAGACTACTAGGTACAGTCAAGTACTTATTTAGTCTGTATGTGTGTCAAGATGGGATTGACCCCTCCAAGTATTAGAGCAAGTATATCACTGTATTTCAATTTAGCAAAATCTTAGCTAGGGTGGTCCATTCGATGGACACTAAATTTTGAAATACATTATAGATGACTTTTCAAAATTGATAATTAAACTCTAGATCATCTTTAAACATCGAAGTCAATGGGATGAATTATAACGTAATCATATGCCATAGGTTCGTCGATGTTGCATTACGACTATTTGATCTATCTGAATATTGGATATCATTGCTAGATGATCACGTCGTGCTACCAGCTTAGAATTTAAATATATGAGGTCACACACAATAGAAGTTTCTACCTGATCTGATGGGTGATATTGAGTTTCGATGATCTAGGACTCTATGATCAAAAGTTTCACTAGACTGAAACTCTATGATCAAGAGTTTCACTAAACTGAAACTCTGAGTTCTTATCCGAAACTCTTTGATCGAGAGTCTTGATGACTTGAGATTCTATGGTCAAGAGTTTCATTAGACTGAAACTCTATGATCAAGAGTCCTAGTAGACTGAAACTCTTAGTCCTACTTATCTGAAATTCTCTGATCAATAGTTTCATTGGTCTAGGACTCTGTGATTGCGAGTTCTATTCATTTGGGATAGGACATTGGGTTCGAGAATCTTACTGGATTGGGATACTGAGTTCTTATCCGAAACTCTTTGATCGAGAGTCCTGATGACTTAAGACTCTATGGTCAAGAGTCCCACTAGACTGAAACTCTATGACCAAGAGTCCTAATGGATTGAAACTCTTAGTCCTACTCATCTAGGACTCTCTGATCAATAGTTTCACTAGTCTAGGACTCTATGATTGCAAGTTCTATTCGTTTGGGATAGGACACTGGGTTCGAGAGTCTTATTGGATTGGGATTCTTCAAGAATTTCATGTTGATGGGATTTTATTGCTCAAACATCCATTTGATTGAGACTTTATATTTATTAAAGGATTAATTAGTAATTTGATTGAGCAATAAGGATTCGATCAAATCTAATAGAATTGGATTTAATTGAATTTGACTCGATCAGGTCATGAGATGATCTAATTGCTATGGAAGATTTAACCCTGATTTAATCAGGAGCTGGACCTAATTAATTTTTAATTTGATTAAGATTTAATTAGATTGGGTTAAGCATAATTTAGTTAGGTTTAATCTAGTCTAATTAGATCTGAAAAATTAGTTTGGTTGAAACCAATTTGGACCAAGTCAAATAAGTTTGAATTTAAACTCCCTACGCCATCCTGCTTTGACCCATGCCATTTCTCGCATGAATTATGAATTCATGTGAGAGTTTCGCATGCTAGAAGGAAGTTTGCATCTCTCTTTTTTCTCAAGTTGACCTGGTCCAAGTGTTGGATTAGATTGATTTTTGGTTGAATTTTGAATTCAACCTGAGTTGGTTGATTTGGATGAAATCTCCTAACTCCCTCTCATCCTTATCCGAACTCCATGCTACCTTATGACTTTGTTGCACATTTTTGTGCATATTACAGAGTGGGTGTGCAAAAGGATAGTCTTTCTATGCATCAAACACCTAGGTTTGGGCATTGGAATTGGATAAGAAAGCTCTTTGAAATTTGAATTCATGAGATTGGTTGAAATAAGTTCAACCATCTCACCTTTTCTCTTCCGTGCAGATTTTCCATCATTTTGGTCACCCATTTAAGATGGGAATTTTTGTGTGTGTGAGATCAAGGAGAGTTTTCCATGAGAGAGAAATCTTGGGTGGGTGTTTCTTATCTAGGCATGAAAAAGGGTCATAAAGGGAGGAAAACCTTCTTATGCCATCTTTCTGATCTCATGCTACCTTCTTATTTTCTTTTTTGGTCGCTCATTCAAAAAGGGTTTTAGAGTGGGTGATCAGCAGTTTGGAGAGTCCATCTGCCATGAAAATTGATTTCATAAGAAAATTCCAAAGAGAGAGTGCATGAGAGGGTTTCTGGGCGTTAGGGTTTTTTGGGTGTGTGAAACCCTAAATTTAGGTCTCTAGGTTCGGATGGAGAGATAGAGTACTATGAATTTTTGATCACCATCGAACTTCAGACACCATCTCATCATCCTCCGAAGCACACCATATGATCTTCTAGAGCATTTGAGAGATCAAGAGAAAGATGATCGATTGGATAGATTGAGATTAGCCATCAAAAGCCTCAGCAAGGAGCTAATACTCCAGTAGAGCTAGTTGGGATTAGGAGCTTCATGTGGATCAACTGTAGAGGTCGGATAAGTATATGGCTGTAGTACAATGCCAAAGCTTCTTTTGATGGATTCAGATCATGGAGATTAGCTATCCGCATATAAGTATCATATTCTAAACACGAGTAGATTAGTTGATATAATTTACTAATCATATGCATTTAATTTTCTATTACATATTAACTTGTCTAGATTCAAATATAAAATTTTTGATATGATCAATGCATGTATAGTATTAATTTTAGATTAATATTTGCTTTCACTGTAATAAAATTTTGAAAAAGTTTTAAAAAGCATGCTAAAAATCCTACATGATTTTCTTCAAATGGTATCAGAGCAAGGATTACTTGACATATTCTAATATGTTAATTAAAAAATTAAATGCTTACATATATGATATCTTCTAGATCCAGATAGCTTAGTAATCAAGGATGAATGAGCCACCAAGCTATCTAGTTATAAGGGATAAGTATGCTTTAAAGATCATCTCCTTCCATTCAGTGGGGATCCCTTATGATGGTAGGGGTACCACCGTGAACTCATTCATTAAGATGAACAGTGAAAAAATTTTATTTACTAAAATTATTTTAATATAAAAATTAAACATGAATAAGTTTAGATTTGATCTAAAAAGTGATTCATAGTTTAATTTTTAGTATGCTTTATTTTCTATTATGAAACTAGTAATAGGATTGCTATTTATGAAATCAGCTAATCCATTTTTGAAATGAGTCAATCCATTTAGTAAATAGAAAATAATTTTTTTAAAAAAATTAAAAATTATTTTTGAAATATCGAACTCTATCCCATCAGCCCAAAACTTAATTAAAATTAAGTATTGTCCTATAGAATCTAGAATTAGAAATTAAAGATTCTAAGATATTTGCATAAGTTGTGGATTAATGGGTTAGTTGAATTAGATCCATTTATTGGATTAGACCTAAGATTAGTTAAAAAATAAATTAATCTAGAGTAATTGATCAAATCTGATCAAATATTGAATTAGATTGGATCAAGGACACTCTAAATTCAACTTCAATAATTATAGTTGGAGAAATCCATGTCTTTAACCAAATCAAGATGGACTTGATTCATGGCTAAGCAGTTTAGCCCAAAGTTACTAGGTTGATCAGATTGAATCTAATTAACTGATTGGTATCTAAGGTAAGTTTGGCAGACAAGGCTAGTGGTTTTTAATTAGGAGCTACTCATACTGATTTGATCTTTGACGAGTTAATGGCATATCCCTTTCATTGATTTCACTTACTTGATCGATATGGTCGATTAGAATTTGATTAGATCACTTGATGATTCAAGCTGACCCATGTCACTAGAAATTGGTTTGATTGATTTCAATTAGTAAGACTGAATTAGGTGCCCATGGATCCAAATTTGATCCTTGTCCTCTTTAATTGATTTGATGAAGTCAGTGGAAGGTTTTGACTTGGTGAAGTCAGTGAAAAAAAATTGATCCATGTCCTTTCTATCCTTAAATCATATGTAACCTAAATCCTCTAAATTATTAGATCCTTAAAATGATTAAGTTATGGCGATAACCAAGTCATAGCCTCTCATTAAGATGAATAGTAATGAGTCCAATTTTTCGAGTGGACATTGAAGGTGTCTTACACCTAATGTTCATCTAGATATTAAAATTACTGTCCATCATATGATGACTAGGTCGCACTCTCTTAATGATAATCAGATTGGCCAGAGCTTTTCTCGAGCCTGGTTATCATTGATTTGATATATCGAACTCAATCATGTTAATGGTTAGACCTAATCAGATCTTTTCAATAGAGGCCATAGCCTACTGAATTAGATTCTATGGTAAAATCTAAATACTAAAAATTATTTGAAGAAATAATTGATTGTGACCCTATCTGTAAATGCACACGGATTGATCAGAGCTTTCCTCGAACCCGTCTATAGTCTATGTGGAGTCTAGTACCCACTAAAGAGTTAGTATAATTTCTTGAATTGAAGGTAGAGGCTACTAATTCGTTAAAAATAATGGAAGGACCTTTAGACTAAAGTCTAAATCTTTAAGATTAAAAATTCAAGTACTGATAAAGTTTCATATTTTTCTTTCAGATAAATAGAATGACTAGTTCAAGTCCGCTCCGTTCACTGTTGGACAATGGCAAGCATTTAGAACATAAGAATGAGGAGTCTAGTGTTGACCCTAATTAGGCAGATCCAAAGAGAAATGATCTTCTTGACCTAAATAGGCTGAATAGGAGAAATCAGCAAGTAGTTGTTGGTCAAGACTGTTATATAATAATATCTTATAATTTTTTAGTTTGTGATACATCTACTTGGGTATTAGATATTGGGAGTCCAATTCATATATGCAATTCGTTGTATGGACTTCAAATTGATAAAAAATTTGAGAATGGTGATAGATTCCTTAATGTTGGGGATGGAAGTAAAGTTTCAGTCTTGCCATTAAAAACTCTTGAGCTAATTTTTAAAAATAATAATATCATTTTAAGTGACTGTCACTATTATTTATTTTTTATAATAAATATAATATCTATTGAACTTTTGGCTTAAGATGGTTATTACTTATCAAAAAAAATTATTATGATATCATTATGAATGATGTTATAGTAATTCAAGAATAATTAAAAAATAATATTTATATATTATCATAATCTATATGTATAATGTACACATTAAATAAATATCCTAAACTAAATTATATCTTCGATGCCTATATTTGGCACTGTCGGCTAGGTCATATAAATAAGAATAGGATCAACAAGTTAGTCAAGAAGTATATCCTTAATATAGATGGTTGTGAATTATTGACTATTTGTGAGTCTGTCTTCTTGGTAAGATGACCAAATCATCTTTTACTAGAAAGGATGAATGGGCCACTGAGCTTTTGGATCTAGTACATATTGATGTATGTAGACCTATGAACATATGTGCTAGAGGTGGATTCTACTACTTCATTATATTTACTGATGATCTATCGAGGTATGGGTACGTCTATCTTATGAAGAGTAAATCTGATTCGTTTGAAATATTCAAACGATATCGAAATAAGATAGAAAAATAACTTGGAAAGAGTATTAAAACTCTTCGATCTGATTGAGGAGGTGAATATATTTTCAACGAATTTTTGACATATCTAGAAGAGAATAAAATTCTCTCAAAATAGACTCCTCTTGGAACACCACAGCATAATGGTATATCTGAAAGGAGAAATAGAATCCTGTTAGATATGGTTCAATCCATGATGGGCTTTACGAGTCTGTCGATTTCTTTTTTGGATTATGTATTAAAACTGCTTGTTATATTTTGAACACTATTCTAAGCAAGTCTGTTGTAAAGTCTCCATATGAAATATGTCACTTTAGGGTTTGGGAATGTCCGGCTTATGTCAAGTATTTGCAGCCAAAAAAGCTTATATCTAGGTTTGATAAATGCTTATTTATAGAATACCCCAAGAAAATTAGGAGTTATTACTTCTACCTTACTGAAGAGCAAATGGTGTTTGTCAATAATAGGACAGTATTTTTGAAAAAAAAGTTCCTTAAGGAACAACTATCTCTCATGTTGAACTTGGTGAAGTTCGACAGGTGGAAGAACCGACACATTTTAGTGAACCTGCAGAACTAGATTTAATAAGATCAAATCCAAAGCCCATTGAAGAGGCATTTTTAAGAAGATCTGATAGAGTACCACATTAACGGGATAGATACTATGATTTTTTGGTCTGGGATGGTGATCCTATCGAACTTAATGAGAACAATGAGGATCCAATCACCTACATGGATGCCACGGAGAGGTCTGACTCTGGTAAGTGGCTGAAAGTTATGAAATTCAAAATAGAGTCCATGAAGATCGATAGTGTATGGATACAGCTTGATCCACCTAAAGGAGTAAAATCTATCGGGTGTAAGTGAATTTTCAAAAGAAAAATGGGTGCAAACGGAAAGGTGAAGATCTATAAAGCCCATCTGATTGTGAAGGAATATCATCAGCATTATGGTATTGACTATGATTAGATATTTTTTTTAGTGGCAATGCTCAAGTCCATTCAGATTATGCTTACGATAGCAACATACCTAGACTATGAGATCTGGCAAATGGATGTAAGATAGCTTTCTTAAATGAAGAGTTAGATGAAGAGTTGTATATAATATAGCCTAAGGGATTCACATCCATAGACGAGTCTAAGGTGTGCAAGCTTTAGAGATCCATATATGGATTGAAGCAGGCATCTCGGAGTTGGAATATGTGTTTATATGGATTGAAGCAGGCATCTCGGAGTTGGAATATGTATTTTGATAAAGTGATTAGAATGTATGGCTTCGTTAAGAATGAAGAGAAATCCTGCGTATATAAATGGGCTAATGGTTCTATAGTAGTATTTCTTGTATTGTATGTAGATGATATTCTCTTAATTGGGAATGACATTCCTGCTCTACAGAAAATAAAGATTTGGCTATCGTTGTAATTTTCTATGAAAGACTTGGGAGAAGTTTCCTATATCCTAGAAATGAAGATCTATAGAGATAGATTTAAAAGATTGCTTGGGTTGTCTCAGTCTACGTACATTGATACCATGCTGAAGAGGTTCAGCATGAAAAATTTCAAGAAGGATCATCTTCTGATAGGCCATGGAATTACTCTCTCGAAGAGGGATTGTCTGATAACTCCTCAAAAGAGAGAACGTATGAGTGAAATACCATACGCTTCGGTAGTGGATCCTATTATTTATGCCATGATATGTACAAGATCAGATGTAGCATACTCACCAGGGATAGTGAGTAGATACCAATTTAATCTAGATGAGAATCACTAAAAAGTTGTAAAGATAATCCTAAAGTATTTAAGAAATACTAAAGATCAGTGGCTTATTTATGAAGATACTAACTTGAAACTTATGGAATATATTGATTCTAGTTTCCAGTCAGACTATGATGATAGCAAGAGTCTGTCAAGTTATGTATTTATTCTGAGCAGTGGAGCTGTTTGTTGGAAGAGTTCAAAGTCGCACACTATGGCCGATTCTATGTGCCAAATGAAGTATGTTACGGCATCCGATACTACAAAGAAAGTTATGTGGCTACGAAAGTTCATCGATGAGCTGGAAGTGGTTCCCTCCTTAAATGGTCCAATTCTACTATACTGTGACAACACTGGAGCTATAGCTCAAGCGAAGGAGCATCTAATTGAGGATCGAATTAATCTTATTAATTTAATTAAATCCACAAGCCAAGATTGACATCTAGCAATGTATGATGACTATCCAGAAGATGTGGAATTTGATGGAAATGCCAAATATATCCTTCGATGACAAGTATCTATGTAATTTAGTTTCTTGATCATCCTGCATCTCGAATACATTTATGAGTATGGATAAATATCGAATTCAAACACATATTTATTTCGATTCTCCATCAATTAATGATAACTCTAATGAATGATTAGAAGCCTTATCTAATCTTCATTTTGCTTTGGCCAAAGTCTTACTGAGTTATCAATAGATAAGAATGCATAGGATGACATCTCCTCTTACTAGGAGTGATCGATTTCATGTTGACCTACTCACAACCTTCATACACACTTGACCATATTCAAAACACCTATTTATGACTTAATATCATGATTGAGCATGAAGTAAAAATATGGGCTTATGTGTATAAGATACCATGGTAGTCTTAGGTCTAAGGATCACTTGTACAACTCCCACTTAGAGAATCATCTTTTGATTCCATAAGATGTTTTCTTTAGCAAGTCAATTCAATGAACTCATTCCTCGATGAGCACATACATCCTTGTATTAGTATCCCCATACAAGATGAGGTAGGCGATTCAGATCCAAGACGAGGGATCCCAGCAAAATCAAATGCTACCAATATGATAAGTTAGGACATCGTATCATAGATTGCCCATAGCTTAGGGATCGAATGAGGGCTACTATAGCGACCATCAATAGCGAGTCAGAGAATGATGTTCTAGTGATATCTGATGAGGTATCTATTTTTTTTCAGCAGTGAATTTTAGACTATATGCACATATAATATTTATTATAGAGAGAAGCAGTTTGACTCTCTTCAGAGCAATAAGGGTACTGTTCATCTACTAGATAGATCGAGCTATGCCATCATAGGTATCGGGATGGTTAGCTGGAGGACACATAATGGTGCAGTAAAAAAATTGAGGAAGATCTGATACATATATGATTTTAGGTGGAATCTCGTCTCCCGGACCAGATTGAATTTAAACAGCTATAGATGGATAGCTGGTGATGAAATTTTGAAGGTCATGCATGGCAATAGGATGATATTGGAGAGAAAGAGGAGGATGAGAGGATATTACTATTTAGCAGGGAGTCCAATACAAGGTAGAGCTTCAGGAGCCAGAGAGAGTCCAATGCGAGGTGGAGCTCTAAGTGGAGGTAGATCGAGCATGAGATGGGAGACTCAAGAGGATGAGAGGAGATATCGCAGAGTAAAGTTTCTATTATCGTATGAGACTTTCTTGAGCAGGTCTTTAATCAGAGTGGACACAGCTATTGATGAAGGTGGGATCGAGCGGTCTGGCTCAACTCCCATATTTGTCCATCCATGAGACACAAGGCATGGCCTAGGGCATGGGAGCAAGATGGATCACAGGCTCTCAAAAATAAATGGAGGCCGAACATCAAGTTAAGATAGAGATTGTTAAGAAAAATACCTCGAGATTCAGTCGATAATAAGCCTAAAACGAGATCTAGGATGATGAATAAAATCCAATGAGACTAAGAACAGCTCAAATGGAGTTAAGATGGAGAAGTTACACATAAAAAATGTTTGAGCAGGATAGCACGGCCATCGAGCCCGTCGGAGGGCACATAGGCCGATGTCGGCCATTAGCGACGCTGCGCCAGCCTCGAGCTAGGCTGGCCCAGGCGAGCAAGTGTGCGCATGCAGGTGCACCCAGGTTGTGTGGGCTGCATGAGCATGCATGGGCCCAACATGCACCAAAGCCTGTTGCATGATCCATGCGCATAGGCATGGACCAGCCGGGCTATTTTCCACCATTTTGCATGGCTCACAGCCTGGTTCGTGGACTGCATCACGATCCGATGGCCCAGCAATGGTGCCAATCGTAGTTCAACAGTCTAGAATCGATCCATACATGATCAAAACTATTTTTGCATGATCTGACGGTCCAAGAGGGAGCCAGTCATGATCACATGATTCATAAGTGATCTCTGATGTGTTTAGAACTAGATTTCCTATTGAAATATTATTTTGAAATTTTTGGAGTCTATATAACTCCCATTGATGAATCATTTATTGTATCAAAGAGCTGGTGACATCCTAAAGATTTTGAGAGGCTTTTTGAGAGATTTTAGAGAGCTTTTATAAAAATTTTGGGGCATCTTGTTGAGAGACTCTTGTGTAAGGATTGAATGATAAGTTTTTCTCATATTTATTTATTTTTATCTCTCATAGTGAACTTTGCATGCCCCGTGGAGGTAGACTTAGGGATAATCCATGTACTTAATCATGAGTTATCTTTTGTCTTTTATTCTTCTTTCTTTTTTTTACGATATTCACATGTGATTGAGTGCAATGTAAGTAGGATCAAGAAGGTCTTGAGATGGTGGTGTCCTAGCAAAACTCTATAGCAATCGGTATTAGAGTGAGTTGATACCCCAATAGCCTATCGGCTCGACTTTAAGCTCCCGTCCATGGCCGCATCCCCGACCCTTAGTCCTACTCGCCAGTCTGTGCCTCATCACACCTCAATCCTTATGTACTAGCCCATGCCTCAATCCTGTACAACAGCCCATCTTTTGTTATGAGTATTAGCGACGATAGTAGCAATGACTAATATCATCACTAAAAGTTAATTTTTTATTTAAATTATATTAATTAAATATACACTATAAGAAAATAGAAGATTAGTGATGGTATTTTTATCATCGCTAATAATGTGTATTAGCGATGGAATTAGCAACGATAAAATTAAAGCTTTTTATCTATAGCTTTAATAATGAAAGATTAGCCATCTCTAATAATTATTAGTGATGGCAGTGGTGACTACCATGCCATCGCTATAGTGATTAACGATAGCATTAGTGACGATAATTAGTCATCACTAATACTAAAAATTTTATTTTTAATTAAATTTTATTATTATTAATGATGGTAGATAATTATTAGTGATGATATTTTATCGTTACTAATAAAAAATAATTTTATTTTTAATTAGATTTTATTATTATTCACCATGGTAAATACTTGTTAGTGATGATATTTTACCATCACTAATAAAAAATAATTTTATATTTTCAAATTAATTTTATTATTATTAACGATAGTGGATATTTATTAGCTTGGCATTTTGTTGTCGCTAATAATATTTTTATCAATGGTAAATAGCGACCAAAAAATATACCATCGTAAAAACTAAAAATAATTAATTATAATTATAATCAAATATTTTTTAAAATTATAAATTTATTAGTGATAGATTTGACCATCGCTAATAGTCCATAATGCATTGCTAATACAATATTAGCGATAGCAAAAATGCCATTGATAAATACCATCACTAATTTTATTTTTTTAAAATATGATATAATTTAAAATTTAAAATTCATCTTCATTATTTATTATCTAAATAATTATTATTAGAGTATCATCATAAAAAATAGCCTTAATTTGATAGACCTAGTAATGTTAATTAATAAAATTTAATTTCGATGGTCATAAATAACTGCATGATGATCTGATAGATAGAGACCACTGATGGATCCAAAAACTTACAATGATGATCTTGATAATATTCATAGCATACTATCAAAATTTTACTTTAATCGAATATTATTATCATGATCAATTTAGCATAGGATGATTTAGACCATTAAATAAAAAATGAGTGATCAAAAGATCAAACAGCATCCAATTATAAAATGATTTTTTACATAAATAATCCTTACTATTACTTTGATCATTTATACGATGGTGATCATAAAATTCAAACTGCATATATATTAACAATCTAAAATTATGTCTCTTGATACTCATTCTTAAAGTTCTTAACTAATTATACTTGTACTTTTGTAAGATCTGCTTAACATGAATAGCTTATATATATGCAGTTTGAATTTTATAATCATCATCATATAAATGATTAAAATAGTAGTAAAGATCATTTATCTAAAAAATCATCTTACTCGGATGCGATTTGATCTTTTGATTATTTATTTTTTATTTAACAGCTAAAATCATTTCATGCTAAATTGATCATAATAATGATATTTGATTAAAGTAAAATTTTGATAGTATTTTATAAATATCATCAAGATCATTGTTGTAAGTTTTTAGATTCATTGATGATCTCTATCTATCAGATTATTAAGTGGTCATTCATGGCCTTTGAAATTAAATTTTATTAATCGATATAACTAGGGCTATCGGATCGAGATGATTTTTTATAATGATACTCTAACGATAATTATTTAAATAATAAATGGTAAAGATATACTTTAAATTTTAAAATTATACCATATTCAAAAAAAATAAAAAAAATTAAAATTAGTGATGATGTTTTTATCGTTGCTAATATGGTATTAGCAATGGATCACTGACTATTAACGACGACCAAAGTCATTAATAATAAATTTAAAATTTTTTAAAATTTTTTGATTATAATTATAATTAAATTAATTAATTATCAATGGCTATTAGCGATGGCTCCATTTGCCATCGCTAATAATTTTGAAAAAAATTATTTAAAAAATTTTAAAAAATATTTTTTAAAAAACTATTAGTATTAGTAATGGCTTTCTATTTTTAGTGACGGAGTTGCCGTCACTAATAGTTTATTTTTTTTCTCTTTTCGTGATTCTCCTCTTGCTGGTGCCCAAATTCTCCTCAAAACCCTCCCCCCGACCTCCCTTTCCTCCCTCCCACTCCGTCCCTTCCTACCTTATCCATCCGGTGTCCCATGGCCCCGAGCCTACATCCCTTTGTGCCCGCGATCGCCCTCTCACTGGTGCCCTAACCCCCCTTTCCTTCCTCCCTGCCTCGTCCCTCGAACATCCTATGGCCCTGAACCCACGTCCCTCCACACTTGTAGCCATCCTCTCGTCGGCGCCCAAACCCCCCTCAGCCCCCACCTCCAACCACCCTTTCATTCCTTTCTTTTTTATTCCACTAGCATCATGCGGCCTTGAGCCATAGCAAGATGAAGAGGACCGATCAAAGGCGAGACTAATGATGATGACCACTGGCCACCACCGGCTCAAGCCATGATGGAGGACCTTCTCCTCCCTATGGCTGCCTTACAGAAGCTCGATGGAGACCCCTTCGCTGATGTTTCCTATATTCCCTACTCTCCGTACATCCCCCTTATTGATGTTCTGATCCCATTGATGCCTCCTACGCTGTGGTCCCAAGGCCGCCATCCCAGCCCCTCCTCACCCGAGCCTGCCGGTGCCTCATATGCGGTCGGCCTAACCTCGCCTTGCCCATGGCTGCCCCAACCCTGTTGGCACCTTCTATGCCATGGCCCCGCTTCTCTCACGACCGTCTTGACCCCGCTAGTGCCTTCTATGCTGCGGCCTCAAGCCTGCCACCCCAGCTCCATCTCTCTTACGGTCGTTCTGACCCCGTCGGTGCCTCCTACACCACAATCCCGAGTCTACCATCTCGGCCCCACCTCTTCCACGATCGTCCTGACCCTATCGGTGCCTTCTATATCGCTGCCCTGCCTCGCTTGTGGCCGCCCTAACCCCATTGGTGCCTTCTATGCTGCGGCCCCGAGCTAGCCACCTCGGCCTCGCCTCGCTCGCCAGCCTCCCCACGGTCTCATCCCTGTTGACTTGACCGCTCGACCCACACCTCGTCACCCCCCGCCCGCATCCCCAACTTGGTAGCCCTTGCCTCATGGCCCTGTCCCTGCGCTAGCATGCCTATTATCATGAGTATTAGCGACAGCCTCTTGTAGGTGCTTCCACCCTCTCTCTTAAGTGCAATTCTTCCTACAGATATCTGAAAAAGAAAAAGAAATGAAAAGAAATATTTGGCATGAGGTATAATAAATAAGTGATACATTTGGCATGAGATATGCTAAGGTCTCTTTTTCTTATTCCCACATGATGTGTTAAATCTAATGGGTTCAATATTGATTTTGCTTACTGTATTCTTTTGGTTGCCTTCTTGTTTTCTCTGATGATGATCTAAACTTAATGGATATTGAAGGGAATGGCTCCGCAAAATACTATAGCATCTTTTTCTTATTCCTACATGATGTGTTAAACTTGAAGGATGTCGATCGGTTTTGCTTGCTAAATTTTTATGGTTGCTTACTTATTTTGCTATGATCATGATACATTTGGCATGAGGCATGCTAAATAACGGATACATTTGGCACAAAATATGCCATGATCTTTTTTTCTTATTTCGATATGATGTGTTAAATCTGATGGATGCCAATTGATTTTGCTTGCTATTTTTTTTGGTTGCCTTCTTGTTTTTCTTGATGATGATCTAAACTTAATGGATATTGAAGAGAATGGCTCCATAGATATACTATGGTCTCTTTTTTTTATTCTCATATGATGTGTTAAACCTGATGGATGTCGATCGATTTTGCTTTTAGCTGAACAGAAAAATTCTTTGTGATATATTTGGCATGAGATATACTAAACAAATAAAATATTTAGAGCAAGATATACTATATCATTTTTATTTTATTTTCTTATGATGGATTGACGTTGATGGTTGCTGATAGGTTTTATTTGCTATATTCTTATGGTTGCTTATTTATGTTCTCTGATGATGATCTAAATTTAATAAAAATTAATGAGAAGGCTTCTCAAATAACTAAAATTCTTTTTTCTTATTGTTATGGTACTTTGTTGTTTAAGACATGTTGCTTAATTTTGTATGGTGGATGCTTAATTAATGATACTTAATTTTGTTATGCATGTTTTAACTTAGAATTCATCACGTTGGGTATATATCAATGCAAAATCTTATGTTGTTGAAATTTATGCTATTGGAATTAATGTTGTTGGATATGTATTTTGCCTGCTAATAAATTTAACGATTGATTTTAAAAATTAAAAAATTTTAGAAAATAATTATAATAGAAAAACTAGTTGTTATGAAAATTTTTATGATAGGAATCAACCCATGGATCATCCCCTGACATCGGATTGATCTATGAGTCATCCTCTATGACAAAACAGAAATATCCCAATTCTATTTTTGGATGGCAGGATAGCAGGGGTTGAACTATGGGTCGTCCCCTAGCAAAGAAATCATCCCATAGATCGACTCTTTTTATGTGCCACTAAAGAATGTAATTATAATTTTTTTAAAAAAAATTATAAAATTATTAGAGACGGCATTAACGATAACACATGCCATCATTAATATTTTTTAAATTTAAAAAATAAAATAAAAATAATTAGTGATGACATTAGAGGTGAAAAATGTCATCATTAATATTTTTAAAATCTAAATTAAGAAAAAATTAAAAAATATTAGAGATGAAATTAATGATAGGATATGCCGTTGCTAATAGTATTTTAAAATTTTGATTATAAAAATAAAATAAAAAAAATATTAGCGATGGTACCTACCATCGTTAATAATGTTGCTATTTATCTTTATTAGCGATGGAAGATTTGTTGTCGCTAATAACGATAATTAGCGATAAAAATTTATGTGATGAACTTTTATAATATATAATAGATATTAAAAAATTAATTAGTTAAATATTAATTTAATTAAAAGTAGTACGAGACTAGGATCTCGACATGCAAAGTGCTTGAACTGAAAAAAGATGCAGACAATATTGCAAACACGAGACTGAGACATGCCCTATGTGCTCAGACTCGACATGTAGAGTGCTCAAATCGAGAAAATATCCGAATAGCATTGAAACACGAGATCAAGATGTGTCCTACACGATCGGATCTCGATATACAAAGTGCTTGAATCAAGAAAAGGTTTGGACAGCATTGCAAACATGGGACTAATATGTGCTCTGCGTGCTCAGATATTGACATGCAGAGCGCTCAAACTGAGGAAAGGTTTGGATAGCATTGCAAATACAGAGTCAAAACATACCCTGTGCGCCCCAGCCTTAAGTCTCAGTTGGCATGCAAGGCATCTAGCCCTGCACGCTCAGACCGATGGTGTTAATTTTTTAAAAATTAATTTTAAATTAATAATATTTAAATTAATTTGTCTGGATGCCATTTTTGGTATGCTCGTCCGACCTAGTCGTCTTAGTTCTGCGATTATGCTGACCATCCCCATTTGTAATGATGTCTCTTACTTCTGCGATTATGCTTTTGAGAATGCTACATTCTTAGTTCAAGGATGGGCTTGTTGTCCTTGTAAGAAATGTGTCAATAGAGAAATGGTTGATAGGGATACAATAGTTGCTCATTTATGTAGGAGTAGATTTACGCCAAACTATAAGCTTGGTACCTATATAAGGATCGAGATGTAGGAGATAATTCTAAGGACTTCGGAGGCTATACTTGTCCAGGACCTTGCCGATTGCAGGAGCTTAATGGTGATGGCTCAAGCAGAGGATTAGTGCATTTGGTGTGTTTGATCTAATTATCGATAGATGTTCATGTAATAATCTTTTAGATTACAACTATTATAGTCATGATAAATAATAGGGTTGCTATGGTTATAGTCATGCTTACCCTCTATAGGGTTGCTACCCCTAGAGGCTAAGCAAGGCTATAACTATAGCAACCCCTATAGTCCATCATGGCTATGATGGTTGCTATATGAAAGATTATTATATGAGCTTCCATCGATAACTAGATCAAATTCACCAAATATGCTAATCATCTGCTTAAGCATGTCACCATTAAGCTCTTATATATTCGTACATATTATCTCCCACATCTTTTCATGCAACTACCAACGCTTCTAGTTTGGTAAAAATTCATTCATACATAAATAAGCACCTATTGTATTCCTATCAAGCATTGTTCTATTAACACATCTCTTACAAGAACAACGAGTCCATCCTTAAACTAAGAATGCAGCATTTTCGAAAGCATAATCATAGAAGTAAAGAACATCATTGCAAATAGAGATGATCAAGATGTGCATACGTCCCATGCATGCAAATTGGAGCTTACCAGATGACTAACTAGGCTATACAAGCACATGAATTTTATTTTTAAATTATTTTTTTTTAAAAAAATTACTTCTAGTTTGCAGCTCGAGTCGGGGGCTTGGAGAGGCTATGATAACTGTCGTGTGAGATGCACTTAAATGGAGGCGATACATTCTATTCTTGTTGTTGTATGGTCAAGCTTGGATAGTCTGTTACATCATAAATAATCGCTTGTAGCCACCTCATGATTAAAGGTATAAAGAAACTTGAAATACAGGACAAATTTGGATGGTCTGATATATTATAGATAACTATTTATAGCCACCTCATGATTAAAGATGTAGAAAAACTTGCAATGCCTTATTTTTCAATGATAGATCTAAACTTTCTTCATATTTTCATGTACTGAGATTATCATATATTATTGGATAATATTAGAACTATATCATGATTGATCGCAATAACAACTTCAAACTTTATTTATTAATTAAGTTATTATAGGATCTAATTTTTATATTAGAATTAATATATTTCTAAATTGTGCAGATGTGTTATGCGACATACATTGCTGAGAGGTATGGTAATAACCCATCTTCTTGCTCTCTCTTAATCTTAAGGGATGGCTTAGCGCCACTGGGGGGTAAGTAGGAGCCGGATCATAGGATTCGACCATAGCTTGATCTTCTATCATATCAATATTCTTCGGCATCCTCACAAACCTCGACATCTCAGAACTAGAGCAATGCGTACATGGAGGAGGTCGTGCAGAGGCTTCATAGCTAGCGATCTCAGAGCATTCTAGATGCCATCGACAATATGGTCATGGAGCTTCTCCGAGATCCATAGCTGTGCAACCAGTTGGGCTCGTCGTCCCAACCATTACATCAAATAATTATATTATTAAATTTTTTTATTTTAAATTTTCATATTTAGAAGCTTCGTATATTTAGGTTTGAGTCTGAAAAGAGAATCTAGGAGCTAAAAATTCAAACTAACCATCCAATCAATGGATCGGGGGTGTCTATAGCTTCATATTATCGAATAAAATTTATACGAATAATCTATTAAAAAATTAAAGAAGTATATCAAAAGATATGCCTCTATATCAAAATTTAATAATATTATTTTATTTTTTTTATTACAAGATGCAGGGATATTCGGCTCTCATCTATTAGCTATTGGAGAGGAACAAGAGGAGGAGAAGACGGACGATAATGAAGATTGGATCTAATTTTTTATATATTATATTTTTTTGATATTGCTTATAAAAAAATTATATAATTTATATTTTAATATAATATAATTAGTTTTTAATTTTTTATTATCATATTATCTTTAGTTTTTAATTATAATAGGTATTAGAAATATAAATCATTATGATTAGTTAAAATAGATTTTAAAAAATATTATTATTAAATTTTTAATAAAAATAAAATTAACTATTAGCATCAATATTAGTGATGATAATTATTGTTGCTAATAACTATTAGCGATGATATTAAAGACCAAATTACCATCATTAATATTTTTTAAAATATTTTTTTTATTTTATTTAAAAATTAAAAATATTTAGACACGACATTAGTGATGGCATTTTTTATTGCCAATAATTATTAGTGATGGCATTAGTCATGAAAATGCCATCGCTAATATTTTTAAATTTTTTAAAAAAATTAAATTAAATATTAAAAAATAATTTATGAAAAAAATTTTCATCTTTAAAGCTCTTGCTAATAGTCTTATTAGTGATGACTCTTTTTTTTATCGCTAATAATGATAATTAGCGATAAAGATTTTTTAGATTGGCTTTTATAATAGTATTAGTGATAGCGGAGCTATAGCGATGGTGGAAGGACTATTAACGATGACAGTTTGCCATTGCTAATAATTTGGATTCTTATAGTGATATATATAAATAAACACACATACATACATCCATCACAAAGCCCTAACCATCATGTAATCTTTTCCTTTTCTAGCAGCTTCAAGCGAAGGAGAGCACCTAAGGGAAATTAGAGGGCGGGGGAAAGGCTATCGGTGGGTTAGGGGGTTGGAGGAGGCCATTAATGGGGGGAGAGGAGAGGCAGAAGGGGAGAGGGAGGGTGACTAAAGATCTACAAAGGTAGGGAGAGTGCAATGGAAGAGGGGGCGAGGGAGGGCAGTGGCATGGGACATCAGCTTAGATGGGTGAATTCTATCTATGTTCATGAAATTTATGACATTAGCTTAATGCTTGTGCTATCATAAAGAGCATTAGTCTTCATGATTAATCAAAGGAGCAGACGGCATTCGATTATGAGATAATTTTTTTTATAAATGATCTTGATTACTATTTTAGTTATTTTTATGATGGTGATCATAAAATTCAACTCGTGGATCTAAGAATGATCCAAAATTGTACGTCGCTTGATAACTATTATTAAACTCCATTGGTAATTATGCTCGTGCTTTTGCAAGATCTGCTTAACGTGAATAGTTCATACAAAAATAATTTAAATTTTAAGATCCTCGTCATATAAAATCATTAAAATTATAGCAAAGATTATTTAACTAAAAAATTATCTCGTAATCGAATGTCGTTTAGCCCTTTGATCGCTTGCTTCTAATTTAACAACTAAAATTATTTCATACTAAAATGACCATGATAACGATATCTGATTGAAGTAAAACTTTGATAGTATACTACAGATATCATTGAGATCATCATTGTAAATTTTTGGATCCATCGGAGATTTCTATCTATTAGATCATCGCATCGTCATTCGTGATCATCAAAATCAAATTTTTCTGATTGATGAGGCTAGGGCCATCGGATCGAGGTGATCTTTTGTGATGACACTCTAATGATAATTATTTAGATAATGAACGATAAAGATGGATATTAAATTTTAAAATTATATAATATTTAGAATAAAAATATAAAAAAATAATTTTCAATCTATGACAATGATTACTAAAAATTGCTGCTATACATCTATGGCAGCGATTTCTAACCGCTATCATAGATGGCTATGGCAGCGGCTTGAGAATCACTACTATAGAGCCATGACAGCGGTTTGAAAGTCACTGCCGTAGGTTAGCTTAAAATTAACCTGCCCCCAAATTTGGTTTCCTTCCGTGCTCTCTCTCTCTCCTCTCCATTGCCAGTGAGACCCCATCCCTCTCCTTCCTTGGTCGGTGCCGCCCCTCCTCCCCCCTCCCGACCGCCCCCACCTCTTGGTGCCCCCTCCTCCCCGCTCGCCCCCCATCCCCGGCCGCCCCACCTCTCAGCCCTCCCCTCTCCACCCCAGTCAATCCCCCAATCCTCACCACCCCACCTCCCGCGCCGCCCCTCCCCGTCACTGCACACCCCCTTGCCACCCCATCACCACACCCCCCAGCCCCCATCCCCGACCGCCCCCGCCTCTTGGCCCCTCCCCACCCCTGTTCGGTCAATCCCCAATCCCTGCCATCCCCACCTCTCGAGCTGCCCCTCCTCGTCACCGCAAACCCCCTAACCTCCTAGTCACTGTGCCCCCCGGGGCCCCATCCTCGGTCGCCCCCGCCTCTCGACCCCTCCTCGATCAATCCCCCAACCTCCACCACACCCACCTCCCGGGCCGCCCCTCCTCGTCACCGTGCACCCTCCTGGCCTCCCATCATCGCGCCCCCGGCCCCCACCTCTTAGCTCATCCTCGCCCCTTCTCGATCAATCCCCCAACCCCTGCCACCCCCACCTCCTGGGCCGCCCCTCCATATCACCGCACCCCCCATCCTTGGCTGCCCCGGCCTCTCGATTCCCTCCGGCCCTCCCCGCTCAATCTCCCAACCTCCGCCACCCCCACCCCCTAGGCCACCCTTCCCGTCATCGTGCACCGCCACCACCCTCCCCCGGCATCCCCATCACGGCACCCCCCAGACTGCCTCTCCCTCTCTCTACCCTCTTTTTCTCTCTTTTTTCTTTCTCTTTCTCTCTCTTCTCTATCTATCTCACTATCTTGATCTTATTTCGTAGGTTACCTCTAGTGCCATCGTCTTCCTCTAGCGTCGTCGCTGGCGACCCTCGAAAATTTCGGTATGACCCCCTCTCCATAGCTATAGTTATAATTTTTTAATTTTATAGTATTATTTATTAATTACTTATAATATTTATAATAATTTTTAAAATTTTTATAGTAAATATTATAAATATTTAATATAAATATTATAATTATCTATCTGGGGTCATAGGCAGTCCTTAGGCCGTGCCATGTCGGCAGTCGTGGATAGTCCTTAGACTGTGCTAGCCAATAAGAAAACTCCTATTGGAGGGTTCTTGACCGTGTCGTGCCAGTAGCCTTAGGTCGTGCCATGTCGACAATCGTGGATAACCCTTGGGCCATGCCAATCGATGAGAAAATTACTGCCCGTGGATTCTAGGCCATGTCGATGGTCGTGAGTTATGTCGGCCATTAAGAGAATCCTCACCCCCACCGACGAGTTCTGGGCCACGCCCACGGTCGTAGGCCATACGGGCAGCTAAGAGAACCTTCGAACGCTAATAGAAAGTAAAATTATTTATTGCTCATTCTTAATTAACATTGTAGGTCACGATGGCATCGAAATGCCATCTAGCTTTGACCCCTATTCCTCGACGAGTTATGCGGAGCTCGACATCTGAGGAGCAGTCGGATCATACTCCATCTATCTCTATATCGATTGGTCAGGGACTATCGGCATCTACTCCACCACCGACATCTACTCCACTGGCATCTGAGCCTCCACCATCAGCTACATCTCCGACACATGCTCTGACACCGACATCTAAGTGTATGTTTTTATTATGTTATTTATTTATTTTTTTATATAGTATTTATATACTTATATATTTGCATAATATATTTTCATTGCAGGTGCATCATCCAATAGGATATTTTACGGTCCTACATGCATGCCGCATATGTAGAACTATCGGTATTAGATGATGGTACAGTATGATGTAAAGAAAAGGTCAGTAGGAGAGACCACATGGACGATACATTCTTTTTTTGGAGTACTTATGAGACGATCCAACATCATTTCGGTTGTTGGGGATAAATCCCGCTCCCGTCGAAGTCTAGCTCGATGCTCGGCCTAGTGCAATCTGTAGCCACGGAAGAGCTTCGACGGATGGGTCTTAGCTGAACTTCTACAGTCGACCGAACTACTTAGCGACCGAGCTCCTTGGACTCCAAGCGATCAGGCTTTAACGAAATCCCCTAGCGCCCGAACTCCTCAGCGGTCGTCTCTCGATCGAACTCCCCAAGCGGTCATCTCTTCAGCTGGTCTAGCTCCTCCGAACTTCTCTACAGTCGAACTCCCCCCGAGCCTTCCCTTCAGTCAGACTCTCCTGCAAGTCCGAGCTCCTCTAGATGAATTATCGCCATCAGTACGAGATCGAATGATATGGCCACCACTACTGGCAACACCACTCTCTCCGTAACCAACCCCATGCGGTCCACGACTTGCCAGTATGGCTGTCACCATCCGTCTGATGGCACCTTCCTCTCCATATCGAACTTCATGCGGCCCACGACTCGCCAGTATGGCCGTCACCATCAACTAAGCTCCGCCTATAAAGGACCCTCCAGATACGCTAACTCGAATATCTCTGATCTCTAAGCTCTCCTCTTCTCCCCCAAGCTCCGAAACTCATTTCGAGTACTCCATTCCTGTTGGCCAGAGCTGACTTGATCATCGGAGGGTCCTGCCAGAGCCACCCCCCATCGGCTCCAGATGGAATTTTATTTTGTAGGTCCCCGACGGCGACCTCCTCGGCCTCGACTCCAGCAACCTCCGACGATGATCAATTTCTGCACCAACACCAGTATTGCCCATAGACTGGCAATTGATTGATGTTGGTGTCAGAGATCGAGTGTGGCAGGAGATATGAAAAAGTGTATCTTAATTATATTTATGCATTTGATATGTTTACACTTTGTTTGATTAGAATAATTTGGTAACTAACTTTTGATAACTTTATGCAAAAGAAATATGACTTTTCAAATCACAAGAGGACTCGAGATGTCCGATTGAAGAAGATTAGGGAGTTGTATCG
Organism: Cocos nucifera; assembly: GCA_006176705.1. Taxonomy (NCBI): domain Eukaryota; kingdom Viridiplantae; phylum Streptophyta; class Magnoliopsida; order Arecales; family Arecaceae; genus Cocos; species Cocos nucifera. The sequence continues at coordinate 176,544 of QRFJ01000120.1, read as the reverse complement.
AAGCTACAAGATCAAGCTCCATAGAAGATGGCTCGAGCACCGACGAGATACTCCGAAGGAGCTGTTCCATGGACACAGGACCGTCCTCCGAGTCAGTGGGAGGGGATGGTTAGACATTGAAGGACCTAGAAGTTTGAGATAAAATTTTTAATTTTTAAATTTTTTAATATATTTAAAATTATATTTAAATATTTTTAAATATTTATTATTTATTTGAATACTTATTAGGCTATCTTCAGTCAGAATCGGATAATCCAGAAGTACACGCACACTATAGGCTATGAGTCTATGGCCAATCGTGTGCATAGAGAGGTAATAAATTTTGAATCTTACTAGATAAATTAAATTGATATTTTTTTTTATATTTTTAATAAATTGATCCATTGTTATAGCTAATGAGAGATGGAGTGATGCCCAGCCATAGCGAGATCTTTCGATCCAGCTGAACGGACAAGAAGGGTATATCGATGAATGTCGCGATCGGAAGGACTTTTATAAGTAATAAATATATTAGTATATATGATCAATATCATAGCATTTCTTATAAAATTTTATTTAAATTTATAATTATAGGAGTAATTAGATGCATTCACGAGCGTGGGCTCGGACACCACAGGCCACCATGACCATTTGTCTCAGGTCTTGGGGCCTGAGCATGCTGAGAGGATCTGATGCAGGCTTGGATATATACCGATGAGCTACTGATCAGATGCAAGCCTCTCTTCACATGCTTTCGATATCGTCAATCGGGACCAGCTTAAGGAGGTATTGGCGCAGGCAGCTATGGTGTGGGCAGATTAGGCTACGGTGTGGGATACTCACGCTAAGAAATGTACATCTCATCTAGAGGGCATCTTGAGCACCATGGTGACGAGACTCAGCATGTGTTTTGGAGCCAACTTCATAAGCCTTGAGGATATGTTGGCCGACGTTGCAGCTCTAGCTCCTACAGCTCCAGCCCCTCCAACTCTAGCTCCTCCAGCTCTGACTTCAACTCCAGCTCCAGCTCCTCCAACTCATTCTCCATCTCCTGGTGACGACGATGATATAGATTTAGGAGACTTTTGATATATTTTTAAAAAAAATATTATATTAAATTTTATTCGATAATAAAACTTGAGCATTTTAGAAATATTCTTATATTTATAATATTTTTTATATTTTTCTTGTATTATATATATCTACATTTATCAGGTAAAATATATAAAAAATTAAAAATTTTATTTTTTTATTAATCAAAAACTATGACAGTGATTGTAAAATCGTTGTCGTGGGCATGCCAAGCACTGTCGTAAGTTACATGCCAACCATTGTCATTAACCTATGGCAGTGATTATGAAATCACTGCATTAGATCTATGACAGCGATTCTGTAATCGTTGCAATAAATAAACCTATGACAGTAGTTAGAAAATCGCTGCCATAGCTCAACTTATGGCAGTAGTTTGAAAATCACTGCCATAGGCTCTATATGGCAGTAGTTCGAATAACCACTGTCATAAACCTATGGTGATGGCCGTGGTGACAGTGATTAGCTAACCTCTGTCATAGTCTATGATAGTAATTTTTTAGGATACGGCAGTAGTTACAAATCACTATCGTAGTCCTATTCTATAGTAGTGACATCTTTTTATTTTTTGCAATCCTGATTGACCATTTGGTTCTTCTCTCGAAGGATGATGTCAACGACAAGTACAAGGCTGCACATATTTATATTTTGTTAAATACCCAAGAAATTGTGCTATTTATTAAGTCAATATTTGTGAATTATATTATGAGTAAGTGATTATGTGTTTATCCTAATAAGCTAACTATAATTAAATTATAGGAAACATAATGAATATCTAACATAGTTGGACCCAAGTATAGGTGATGAGGAGGTAGAGAGATTACATGGATATGAGTTTTTCATATTTCTTTTCTTCTCATATAGTGATGATGTATGAGCTGATCATTGTTTCCAATATGTGATAGAAGAAAGGAATCAAGCAGATAGCTACATTATGCAAATAGCACGAGGTCCTTCATATATGGAAAAGTGCTACAGAGAATATTTCATGAATGACTTCAATTTTCACATACAACTACAACAAAAGAAAGATATAATGAATAGTGGTATTTGTGTGAAAGAAAGTTGCTATAATAACTATGAACATAACTACTATGGCATGTTAATTAAGATATTAGAGCTAGAGTATTTTGGTCTTGAAAACAAGATTATCTTATTTAAATATAATTGGTACAATATAGAAAAAGAGTTAAGAGTGCAACCTCGTCATGGTCAAGTTAAAATTAAACACAAAACTAGATCATCTACAAATAAGCCATTTGTGTTGACTCAACAGGCTCTACAAGTATACTACATGAGTTATCCATCAAGAAATAGAAAGAGATATTGGTGGGCAATGTGCAAAACTAAAGCTAGGAGCAGAGTTAATCTTCTTTTAAGTGAAATACAAGATCAAAAATTGATTTCCATGATTGATGCAAATTATCAAAAAGATGAGATGTTTAGTCCAAGGTCAGTTGTACCAACAATTGACCTTGATGAACCAAATGTTCTGATTGACAAGGGTCATGTAGATATTAGATGAACAGGAAAAGCATAATTTGGCACAATCTATCAAGGAAGAAGAAGAATTTGAGGAGTTTAAAGATAAGCTTCAAGAAGAAGACGATGAGGCTCAATTTTCTAACATTGATGATGACGTGTATGTTGACTTGTTTATATTTTTTTGATAATTTTTTTTTGTATGCACATAATGGATTTGGATTATGATTGTATTATATATCCATCACATTGCTAGTATATATATAACCTTTTATCTAGAATATATTTTGTTTATTTGCTCATTTGGCTACTATATATTGTAATTAGTGCTTTGCCTTTTATGGATGCTAAATTATTTCATCATCAAGCACTTTACTATATTTATATAAATATTATCTCTTCATACACATAATTAAGTATTTTGGACTTTAAGACCAAAGGAAAAGCCACTAACATAATGTATAAATTTTATTTTGGATTGCAGGTATAATGGTTAGAGGTGGTGCTAGTAAATGAAACTCAACGAGAGGTAAAATAACAAGTTCGGAATCATGAGGGAGATGTGAAGAACGATCCTCTATCTCATCACCAGCACTATCACTATAGTTGCATACAGAGCCAGTACATAATATCTCCACATCAACATGGAAAACGTGCTGATGGTGATAATATTCTATCGATCTTATCTAGGATGAGAGGCATGAATTAGGGGATCTAAGTACCTGTTGATCCTACAAACCGACAACCATTAGAAATGATAAATGGAAAGTATTTTTAAAATTTGATTATGCATATATATGTGTATGTATTATATTAATATATAAATTTATGTATCATAAACTATATGTCATAATTTACTCAGTTTCTTGCAGCTTTGTTGATCTTTCGGTGACTCATGCTATTGTTGTGATAATAAAGCAGTACTTCTCATAATCTTAAAAGAAATAGAGGATGGTGTCAATAGAGATTCGTGACCTTTTGTAGAATAAATTTTAGATAATTTTTTTATCAAAAGAAGAAGAATAAAAAGGAAAAGAAATGAAAAAATATTGATGGAATTTGGCAACATCTCCAAATAATTATGTGTAATCTGGAGAAGTCTTTCATTTTGATTTGAAAGATGACCCATGTGATGTGAGTATATAATCTTTGGGATGTGAACATATAATCTTTGGCTTAGTGGAGTTATGTTATGTTTGAGAAATTAATTTGGAAGTATTTTGTTAATTGTAATTAATGTAGGTTTAAAATTTAGTAGATATTCATGTTTTAGGGAAAGTTCTGCCAGAATTTTATGAAATAATAGATTACTTAGTCAATTTAGATTTAGATAAAATAATTATTTAGTTTTTTTCATGATAATTTTTTCAAAGTTAAATCTTTTTGAGTTTTGTCGGGAGAAATACACATGGCCTAAGGACCAAACTTTTGAGGTTAAGAACATATGGGAGTAGACTTCTAAGAGATGTTTTTTTAGTATGCTTAACCAAGCAATGAAGGATGCCTTAAAGAAGGCTAGAGATAAAGAGGATATTCTTGAGACCAAAAGTCATGGGCCTACTTGGATCGCACTGGATATTTAAAATAAGTTAATTAATATATGAAATTCTCTAACGTGAAAGGATAAATCAAAAGCTGTACATAAGAACCAGATGACGGAGAAAGATTGTGGAACACCAAATATACGGATGGTTCAATCATATTTTCTATGCATAAAAAAAGAATGGTGCATTAAAATATACTTTTTTTACTTGAAAATATTTATCATCTAGTTATTTGTTTATTTATATGCACTTTCTAACAATTTCATTATTTCTCCTTTTTAGACTATGGAGTTAAGTAGGCCACCAATGCAACTTAAGGCATTTGAGTAGATCCATCAACAAAAGGGAAGTCTAGGTGACTTGGTGAACAAGTCCAAAAGAGTTTTAGTAAGTTTACTTATTTTACTTAATGATAAATTTATTATTTATCATTATATTGCAAGGAGTATTAAATTAATATATTTTTAATGGTTTTAGGAAGAATATTCTACTACTCTCACTGCTATGTATGGCTTAGATGTCTTATCTCAACCCGAGTTGGATCCAGATTCATGGATCCAAGCAACTGAGGGCCCAAATAAGAGAAGATTATATGGGTTTGCTCCTAAGAAAGATCTTGGGCTATTATTGGGATCTGTTAGTAGTTTCTACTCAGTAACATTGAGATATCCTAGTTCTTCAATTCAGCACCTCATTGAGGAGCAAATTTAGCACTTGATTACACAACAACGCGATCAAAAGAGGAGATAGATTAGAAGGTATGCTAGGAGCTGCAATAGGAGATGATTCAGATGAGGAAAATAATGCAGGAAGAGATGAAAGAAACAATTCATGCTATGATATTGGAACTCAACCAATCATATGCCTCTCGACCTGATCATGATCGTTCAGATGTGTGATAACTTATTTTGAATTCTAAACTATTTTATTATGAGACATTTTTAAGAAAACTTAATGTAACATTTTGTTACTATGAGATAATTTAATTTTTATCTTGATGTTTGTAGTTTTTGAGAAAAATATGATGTTATGAATGAATAAAATTATTATGAATTAATATTATAATTATATTTGTTATGAATTAGTTGTATATTTATTATGAGTGAATTAATAATTCACTATAAGAGAAAGAGGCTTTTGTGATGATCTTTTTGACGACAGATCAAAAACCATCATATATACTCATTTTTGTGATGATAACTGCTATCGTCACAAAAGAAGTTATCATTTGTGATGATTATTTTGTGATGGTCCTAAAACCATCACAATTATATTTTTTTATGATGCCCAATATATACGTCATAATAAAAATGAAGTATTGGTGATAGATTTATTGTACCATCATAAAAAAAAATGTATTTATGATGGAACAAAATATTTTGTGATAGTATTTTGCGGTCATAAATAAAAGTGTTTTTTTTAATAACGACCGCTATTTATGACGGCTATGATGTTGTCACAAAAAATGATAATTTATAATAAAAATTATTATATATGATGAATGCCTATCACAAATAAAAATAAGAATAAAAATTAAAATAGTTTTTATTAAAAAATTAATTTGTAGCAACTCATTTTTCATTAAATTTAACAATCTTTAAGTTATAATCACCATCTTAAAGTAATAAAAAGGAGTATCCATTAATAATCAATAATTTAAATATTTTATTGGAACTCTTATATTATTAAGAATTCTACTTCTTTTAAAAATATAACAGAATAGAAAAATATATAAATTATATTAAGATTTATGTATCAATTTTATTTTCCAAATATACATCTAAAAATAAAATGAGGCAGGAAAGGATTATGAGGGAATAGAGAGTTTTTTACTAAATTTTATGAAATTTTGATATACATCATGAACAAAAAATAATTGACATAGAAATAAATTATTGTCACCATTAATGAAAAGAAACTAAAAATGCCTATCAAATATCAAAAGCCAAAAATAATTTAATTTTAATTTTTTTAGAATTCTATATTGTTGTTCTAAAATATGCTTGCCATCAAGAAATTAATTAGTACAAACATTTAGGCTAAAATAATATATAATTTTTCTATGATAAAATTTAGTATAACTAATAATTAAAAATTCTATATCCAACCAGTACCAGTCTCAAGCCGGTGTTGGAATAAAAAGCTTCATCCATCCCCCTTGACCCGAGTCTTATATGTGCGCTATGACTGGTAGTCGCAGCTCAAAATGATAGAGGGTATATATTATAGATGGCTGTGATTTTTCTTTGTTGCCTCATTCGAATGGAAACAAGGTTTGAACAATGATTGAAATCCTATTAGGTTAAGATGTAGTTCACTTTTTTTGATCTGGACTTGACACTGACTCAATTCAAATTCAAAATTTTTAAGTTGGGGCCTGGTTATATATAGATCAACCCAGCACAAATGATCTATTAGATCAAAAATTTTGATTTATATATGGACCTAATTCGATCTGATCTAATCTTCTATTAGGTTGGGTTTGAATCTGACATTATGATCCGATTAAGAAGTAGGTTACTCATAACCAGATCTAATCATTAGAGTTAAAATCATCCATCTAAAATTCCTTCCCACCAAAAATTTTTTGTATGCACCTGGTTCAAATGGACCCAGACAAATCCTGGAGCACATGGATGGTGGAGAATGCACAATAAAGAATTGGTGAAATATAAGGAGTGGTGTGGCATGTTATCCACCATGGGATCATCAAAATTAAACTTTCCATTGCCTAATCAAATAAAACATCCGACCCTCTTCTCACTTCTTGGTATTATAATGTACGTCTTCTCGCCTTCTTCCAGGCGACGCTATTTAGGGTTAGGGATTGCGAGCAGCATCCAAGTAGCGAAGGAGAGAAACAGTGATGCCATCATCGAGATAACACCTGCGTGCGGCGAACCAATGATTGTGGGCTTCAAAGCTTGTAAGTTTCCTTCTCCTCTCCTTTTTTTTTTGATTTTTTTTTCTTCAGATGGACGAATATGCATGGAGTAGGCAGGACCGCTGAGGGGGATGTGGAGGGTGTGGAGGTGGTGGGACTGCGTGAGTGGGGGTGGGGGGTTAGGCCGTGGAGGAGGCCGAGAGGAGAGGCGAAGGGCACGGAGGAGGCGGGACTACACGAGGGAGTTAAGCCGTGGAGGAGGTCGGGAGGGGTGGCGGAGGGCACGGAGGAGATGGGACTGTGCTTGGGTGGAGGGAGGGGTGGTGGGGTTAGGCCATGGAGGAGATGGGACTGCATGGGGAGGCGAAGGGTGCGGAGGAGATGGGACTGCATGGGTTAGGCCATGGAGGGAAGGCGGAGGGTGCGAAGGAGATGGGACTACATGGGTTAGGCCATGGAGGGGAGGTAGAGGGCGCGGAGGAGATGGGACTACACGGAGCCATGGAGGAGGTCGAGAGTAGGGCGGAGGATGCGGGGGGGGGGTGGGGTTAAGCCGTGGAGGAGGCCAGGAGGGGAGGCGGAGGGCACGAAGGAAATGGGACTACATAGGGCCGTGGAGGTCGGGAGCAGGGCGGAGGGTCCGGGGGGGGGGGGTGAGGTTAGGCCATGGAGGAGGTCGGGAGTAGCACAGAGGGCATGGGGGGGTGGGGTTAGGACGTGCAGGAGGTCGGGAGCAGGGCGAAGGGCTTGGGGGGGTGGGGTTAGACCGTGGAGGAGGCCGGGAGGGGGGCAGAGGGTGCGAAGGAGGTGAGACTTTACACAGGGGGTGGGGGGGGGGCGGTGGGCAGGGTTTTAGGCCATGGAGGAGGCCGAAGTCATAAGAGGGAGGAGTCCTCCTCCGTGTCCTCCTCCATCAATTCATCCTTCCACTTAACTTTTTTTTTGTATTTCTTTCTAGATCTTTTTATTCTTTGAAATATTCAATATATGACATCTTAGCATGATTACTGAAGTTTACAGGACCATCTTCTTATGGGACTCATCTTATCCTGATATCATCATGCGTATAAATCTTATTTTTTTTATTTTTCCTATAGAAAAAAAAATATAATTGGAATACAAAATTAGAAGGGCAGCATTTGCATTGGTTTTAGTTAGTTAGAGTAGGATCAAAAGATTAATTTTTTTTTCATTTAGTTAAAGTAATTTTTGGCATAAAAGAGATCCTTTTAATAAATTATTGTGGATTAAAAAGATTGAAGTTTTGATTATCTCTCTTCTTGCATCAAAATTTGGCAAGAGATATCCAGGGATAAGAATTCCACTCATAGTTGATTAATTGATGTCGATACTTAGCACAACATAATTGTTAAAATTTTATAGTGGTAATCAGTAATTCTAGTCATGGAGAGAAACTATAGTAATTAATAGATCACTGATTCAATAAAATGTTTAAAAAATGAATGAAATATTATGCACTAGAAGAGATAAGTTGCAATGTCCATTCTAAAAAAGCAAGAGGTTTTACGAATTATAATAATTACTTTAAAATTTAGTTCATAGACCATGTCACAAAGGAGGTTGTTTTGACTTTGATCATAAATCTCAGCTTATGCATATTGTTTGTGCTATGAGTATAAGTCCTTTACATTCATTCTTTTTGCTTATATTGTGTCCTACAAGAATTATAAATTTCTTCTTCAACCTTCTTGTTATGTCATGTTTGAGTCTTTTGTAACAATTAATAGAATTATTATTCTTTTGAGTTTCAACCATCAAAATAACCATTTATGCATGGAAGTCAATCACAAAGGATATCTTTTTATGTTTTTTGTTGTAAGAAAAGACTCATATGAAAAAATCTTTTTCATATTTGAATATAGATTTGGATAAAGTCTTTTTTTTTATTATTAATTTTAACTTTCTTGTTATCACCATTTCCTCTCAAGTATGCTTCTTTTAAAATATTATTCTTATATAAATAAATATATATATATATATATTAATAAGAGGAGGGATAACATCTTCGTTGTTGTCATTTAGGGATATTAAATGCAATGGATAAAAGCTGGATGGATTTGTCAGATAGAGTATCACCTGTGTATATTAAAGGGGTCGAAAAATTTTTCAACTTTGCATTTGCTAACAAGGATCCTAATGCAAGCATTTATTGTCCGTGTAGAAAATGTGTTAATCGTTACTTTGTGAAACGAAATGTTGTAAAGGAACATATAATTGTAAATGAATTTCTCACAAAGTATAAGATTTGGATCAATCATGGGGAGCCTTATGTTTCTACGCATGTTCTTTCATAACAAAATGAAAATAGGCCAGAAGAAGATATGGGAGATGATATGGTTGAGATGGTACATGAAGCTTATGAAATTTTAATTTCACATGATGATCCAATAAAAATTGATTATAATGAAGGGCCTAATGATGAAACTAAGAATTTTTTTCAACTTCTTAAAGATGCAAAGTGTGAATTATACCCAGGGTGTACTAAATTTATAAAACTTTTATTTATTGCGAGGTTGTTGCATCTGAAAGTATTATCTGGGTGGATAGATAGAAGTGTGACTATGTTATTAGAGTTATTCAGTGACGCATTTTTTGAAGAAGTACAACTATCAAAGGATTACTATGATGCCAATAAGATTACTATAGATTTGGGTTTCACTTATCAGACATGGGATGCATGTCCAAATAATTGTATATTATTTAGAGATGAGAATGAGGGATAATCAGAATGTGAAATCTGTGAAAGTTCTAGATACAAAGAATTTGATGGAGATTCGAATCAAATGGGCAATAAGGCTACCAAAATTGCTGCAAAACAAGTATGATACTTTTCTTTGAAACCAAGATTGCAGAGGTTATTTATGTCATCAAAAACTGCTAGTTTCATGAGATGGCATGTAGAGGAACGAGTTGATGATGGTGTCTTAAGACATCCTGCAGATTCTCAAGTCTGAAAAATCTTTGATCAAAAAAATCCATAGTTTGCTAGTGATTATTGAAATGTGAGGCTTGGTTTAGCCACAGATGGTTTTAATCCCTTCAGATCCATGTCAATAGTGCATAGTACCTAACCTATTATCCTTATACCATATAATTTACCTCCATGGATGTGCATAAAACAACCATACTTCATCTTATCGGTGCTTATTGATGGGCCAAAAGGATCTGAAAATAAAATTGATGTATGTTTGCAATCATTAGTTGAAGAGTTGAAGGAACTATGGGAAGAAGGTGTACCCACTTATGATGCAAGCTCTAAGAGGATGTTTCAACTCCATGCTGCATTATTATGGACAATTAGTAATTTTTCTACATATGCTAGTTTATCTGGATGGAGCACAAAAGGTGAACTTGCTCGTCCCTATTGTAATAATGAAACTCGATCACAATGGTTGTCAAATGGCAGAAAGTTTTGTTATATGGGACACTGTCGCTGATTAGGCAATACTCATAAATTTTGGAAGGATAAAGTCTATTTTAATGGTAAGAGAGAAGTAGCATATAGACCTGCTTACTTATCATGATCAAATATTGTCGGATAGTTGAAGAATATACTCATAGAATATGATAAAGAAGATCTTAAAAAGCAAAAAGAAAAAGAGCGGGATCATGACAAAAGGAGAAGCCCTAGTTGGAAAAAGAAAAAGTATTTTCTTTGAATTGCCTTATTGGGAGCACAATTTAATACGTCACAATCTTAATATAATGCATATTAAGAAAAATGTTTGTGATAATGTGCTTTGGACATTGTTGGGACATGCAAAAGAATCAAAGAATAATTTGGAAGCTTGATGTGATCTTAAATAGATGGGTATTAGGAAGGCATTACACCCACAATCAAGAGAGTTTGGAAAAATATATCTACCCCCTGTATGTTTTAAAATGACCAAGGAGGATAAAGACATATTTTTTAAAGTGCTAAAGACTATTAAAGTGCTTGATGGATATGCATCCAATATAAGTCGATGTGTGCATCTAAAAGAATGAACTATTTGGGGTTTAAAGAGTCATGACAGTCATATATTAATGCAACAATTACTTCCTCTAGCAATTCGTAGAGCATTGCCTAAGAATGTTGTTGAATCATTGATTAAATTGAGTAATTTTTTTCGGCAATTATGCTCTAAAGTGAACAAGGTGATTGATTTTGAGTATGTCCAAGATCGTATTTGTCTTACACTTTGTCATCTTGAGAAAATATTTCCACCATCTTTCTTTAATGTAATGGAATATTTGCCTATACATTTAGGTGATGAAGTAATTCTCATCGGAGCAATTCAATTTTAGTGAATGTATCCTATTGAGAGGTATGTCTAAAATAATAGTGGTTGAAAAAAATCAAAATTTTTCTATGATTTATCAATATTTTGATCATCTTAAATAATATTGCAGGTATTTACTTACACTAAAATGCTACGTGCGTAATCGAGCTTATCCAGAAGGTAGTATTACTAAAGGATACTTGATGGAAGAATGTATGCATTTTTGTTCAATGTATCTGAATGATGTAGAAACTAAGTCAAATCGAGCAAGCAAGAATGATGATGGTGGTGATGTATTTGGTCGTCCTATTGGAAAGGAATTGCGGATACGTTTTGATAGAGTTACATTAGAACAAGCTCATCGATATGTCATGCATAATATTGACAAAGTTGCTCTATTTCGAATGTAAATTAACCTAAACTCTACATTAAGTATTTTTTATTTTTTAAATAAAAATATAATCAGTATATTATAATTTATAGGAAGCACAAGGAATATTTGAGAAGGCAAGTTTCTCGTATAGCAGCAAATCAAATTGAATATATTCATATGGAAACATTTCACATATGGTTTCAGAATCATGTAAGTAATTGCTATAGACTATTTTTGATTGTTTATATTCATAATTTTCTATTTTTGCACTATACAGAATTTTAATATTTTTTTCATATATTGCAAATCAGGTGAAGAATTCTAACATGAAATATGATGATGAGATCGGACACCTTACTAGAGGTCCGGATGAATTTGGCCGAAGTTATGATAGATATATCATAAATGGCTTTCAATTTTGTAAATTAGATAAAAATAATAAAAGAACAACTCAAAATCATGGTGTTGTTGTCAAAGCAATCTCAAGTGCTGGTGATATAACTTACTATGGGAGGTTGACTGATATTATCAAGATTCGGTACATGAATGATATTCAATTTATTTTGTTCAAGTGTGACTGGGTTGATGAAAAATTTAAAAAAATGAAAGATGAATTTAAGTTGACACTTGTGAACTTCAATTATTTATTATATCCACGTAACAAAGAGACGGACGAGCCATTCATGTTAGCTACTCAAGCAGAATAAGTATGCTATGTTCAAGATCCTATACAACCAGAATGGCATGTTGTTATGAAGATGGTAGTTAGGAATCTTTTTGATATATATTCGAAAGACTCATCCAATAATATAAGATCAATACCTCAAGCTGAGCCATTTAGTAAACAACAGTTGGATAAAAATATAGCCTTGCATGATAATAATGTTCTTTGGGTTAGGAAAGGAATTGATAGTATAACGGTGGATGATGTACTGCAAAATGACAATGATGTTGAGATGATAGATTGTGAATGAAAATTTGTCTAACTTTTTTTGTATTTATTGATGATTATTAATGAAACTTGATGAATCGATTGTCATTAATCAAATTATTGATATTATATAATCTATTTTTTTATTATAATGTGTCTACTTGTAAATATTATATGTTTCTCAAAAATTATTTTTTTTGTAGATTCAGTATGGCACCAAAAAGGACACGTGGTTTGTCTATGAGTGATAGGTTACAAGCCACTAGTACACCATCTATATCAACACAGCCATCGCAATCATAATAAGAATTGTACTTTCAGATTTCTATGCGGCAAGTTTCTCGATTAGTTCAACCAACACGTTCTGATTCTTCTTTTAGCATGCATAACTCAGATCCTTCAGGTATAAATATTAATTTAATATATACTAATAGTGCCTTATTTTTGCAATCTGTGTTACTATTAAATTATTATTTAAATATAACCATTTTATTAGGAGGATCAATGAGTAAGCACACTCAAAGCAAAAGAGGTCGAGGCCCTGCCACTAGCATTAGTACTTGGGGTACAGGGGAGAGGTTTCATTTGATATTTGATGAACATATGCAGTCAAATGATCCGAATGCTAATAAGTTTAAGACTCAGCTAGGGATTATTGCAAAGAATGGATATCATGTGCTACTTATATATGCTAAGTGGAAAGATATGCTAGAAGATGTTTTAAATTATATTTGAAAAGATGCGCAAGTAAGTATAATTTAACTTATTATATATATACTATATTATTTTATTCTTATATGGCTTTTCTATTGTAGGATAATACAAATGCACCAGATGAGTATCAAAGTATTTGTTTAAAAACTGTTAGATTGTTATGGAAGAATTGGAAGCATATTATCAAGCGTGATTTCTATAACAAGTATGATAATAACGCTGATCGAGTAGCAAATTATCCTCCTCGAGTTGATTCAGATCAATGGAAAGTGCTTGTTCAGCATCGATGCATTCAAAATGGGAGGGTTATAAAATCCAAGGCTTCCTACATACTAGACAAGGAACAACCAAGAGATATATACCTCTAGCTTAAAGAGCTGAAACTCCCTGATGGCTATACTTCAACTATATCATGACGTATAAACATGAAAGATTTTTGGTATTATGGATTTAAGAGTCATGATTGTCATATGTTTATGGAGAGATTATACTCCTAATTGCATTTCATGATATATTGCCTAACCCAGTGTGAGAATGCTACAAGACGCGGAACAAGACCCCACTGTCCAGGCTAAGCAATCAAATCCCGTTATTGGCCCATTGGCCGAATTCAATAATTGGCATACCAATCCACTTTCCTTCAAGATCACCGGAATTGCTCCAATCCCTTCTATCGTGCCAGTTGTGCAACTTTTGTTTTCGTGTTCGCGTTGCTTTAACATTTCTTCCAATATAATGACCCGTGGACCCGGAAGGCATCCAATAAATCAAAGATCGTTGGAAGCTGTCCTCAAAAAGACCTACATTACTACAGGCCATCGCCATCCCACCTCTGGACCATTAAGCTTAATTTGTTTCATGAATCCTCTTTGTGAAAAAACCTGCGTTTCATGAATCCTCTTTAATTCATCGCATATCCCAGTCCCTTTTTAATAAAACAAGAAAATAAAAATCAAATCAAATCAAAACTAACGTGAGCGGAAGCTGAAGTTTCAACATAAGAAAAAAAAAAATTTATCCCGCTCCCTGAACTGTGCAAAACAATAATATTTTTAAAACCGGACCAAACCTGCTGATTTGATCGGATCCCGGCTCCCATCAGACATGATTCAAAGAAAAATTTATTTTTTGATGCAAATGAGTTAGGGAGGACCTAACCCAATGGGCATATCATTAATATAAATAAGTACAATACATTAGCTATAATATAATATATAGGTAGGAGAAGCTGTCAACTTTTCCTCCTAGTTAGAACACCAGAGGAAATAGACAGAATTCAGAATGATTAAGGATACAATAGCCGTCCTTCCCGATCAAAAACCAAAGAGCTAATCTTGATTGCTGGTTTTCAATTGGGGTGACGCTGCACTTCGAGTAGCAACTTCATGCAGCTGAAAATTGGACTAACAGTAGGATTTTTGTGAGTTGGAATGTATTCAGTCCAGGATAGAAATAGCTTGGCGACGTTCCTCGCTACTAAGGTTCGTAGGAAAGCATGAAATTTGAAGCATCTTTTATTCCGTTTCTTCCATAGTGTCCAGATCGTTGTTGCAATGAAAGCGTCGAGACCTGGCTTAGGTGGATAGAGGTGCTCTTCTTGTCTTCAAGAGTTCCATAGCAAGAATTGAGTTTGTGGGAGATCATTGATCTGAAATTGCTGTAAAAGTAATGACCAAACTATTTTGCAAAAAGAATATTGGAGGAAAAGGTGGTCTACCATTTTTGAGTTGGAGTCACAGAGCGAGCATCTATCTGCACCCTTCCATCCTCTCTTAACAAGATTAAATTTGGTTAGAATTCGGTCATTGATTCAAAGAAAAATTTACAAATGATCAAAACTCGATTAAAACCGGAGGACACGGAGGAACCAATCAGATCAACTAGTCCAGTCCCTCGTTTTCTTTTGGTACAAGTAGATCATATTATTTTAGAATAAATATAATCTAAAAAAATAGAATATAAAATATTCTATAATTATCATCTTGACGGCAGGTTCAATCACTCGGCAACATGTTAGAGAAAGTGATACTAGGCAAGAGAGGGGGGTGATAGGGGCTGAAAGCAGATGTGAGAATAGCAGACCATCTCGTAGAAGTCTTTGGCGGATCCTCGTCAAAAACAATGAAGACACGTGTGATGGAGTAGCGGCATTGAAGGGAGGCCACACTAGTGATAGCCTTATACCCGGCACACGGAAGTCCTTTAGATCCCAACTCCTTCCCTGTCCAATGGCGTGCATGTATTGGGTGAAACTTAAACCATGTTTTCTTTAGGCTTATGTGCGGAAGCAATAGGCCAGTTAAATGTCCGTGCTCACTTGCACTAGGTATATTGAGCTATAATTGGGTTCTTATTAGTACAAATTGTTCAATATTATCGGCACAGCACCTGATTTAGCACATCATCAGTAGCTTGGAGATAATTTCCTTCGTCTTCTTTGGCTTTACTTCCATGTTCATTTTGTTGAAAAATCTTTCTTATTTAATATTATAATTTTATATTTAATATTTAATTAATAACTTTCTAGACATAATAAAAAATAAATTAAGATATGATATTATCCCATTCAAGGCACACTTTAAAAATGCTTTTTTTTAGAGTAGAATTCATCTTATCCAAATATAAATAGTTGATAGTGGTCTACTTCCAAGATACAACAAACTACTTTATGTTCTCATTGTAGTGCACAAAGAGAATTAGAGTCAAACTCAAACTAGCCAAATTTAAATGCATTGATAATCCGCAAACTTGATTGAAATGGTTTCTATTAATCCATTTTTTATATGGAAACAATCATATTTTCAAGTACTTATTGGATACACTTGAGTTCACTCAATTAGTACTCTCAATTCTCTCTCAAATTGAAAGAAATATTACACTAATGGATAGAAAGTATGATCCCTTTCTTATTTATGTATATATATATATGAAGGGATAAGTATGATTATATGTTTAAGCATCTTTTCACTAGATATATCTTTTCATATAATCCATCCATCGAGGATTGTATCCTTAGGAATCACTATTAGATTGGATGTATCTTTTCATTAGAACGTATCTCTTTATTTATGTAAGTCTCTCGAATAGTCCATTTACGATGCATCCATTTGGTATATCTTATAAGAAGAGAAAGCGGCTTTTCCAAGATATCTTGTGAGAAATAATTAAGAGATGTATCCATACAATTCCATAGGATCTAAGAGAGGAGAGAGAAATAAAGATAAAATACTCAATCATATATATTTAAAAGATCAAATTATTAGGAAGTCTAAGGTAAAGTTTATATTTAAATAGATTTATATTTATAGAATTCTAAAATCTTAAAATTTTGATGAAGTGTTTTATTAATAAATCAACGTTTTGGCACTCCTATTCTAATATGATTTATGTATAACACAAACTATCAATTATGGGGCACATGCATCTCCCATTCCTAACTTTTTGTCGCCTTCTAAAAACCTCCTGTCCCTTTGTCTTCGTATCCTCCATATTTTATATGCCAAATACTCATCATAAAAATATAAATAATTAATTTAAGAATGCATAAAAATACTAAGGGTTCAAGAACTGGCGCAATCGCCCAGTCACCAACAATCTAAATGTTGGCCCAAGAAGCAGCGTATCTGAATTTTGGCTATGGAATTATTGCTTTTCCATCATAGAGAAAGGACTGCAACATTTTTTTTTTTTTTTTTACCGACGGGAATGGATGTAGCAAGATGCTGCCCCAAAAAATTTATTAAAGAAAGAAATATTTACAAAAGTGAAGAGAAAGAAGAAATAGAAGCTAAAGGAGAAAAGAAGAAAAAGAGTTACATGTCAATGGCACCCTGATGGAGTTCTTTCATTCCTTGGTTGTTCTTCGCCAAGGTTATCCTCTCTCTCTTTTTTTGTTCATTTTATGTGCTGATGCCTTATCTAGAACTCTAAGAGCAATAGTTCAGGGGCAGACCCTCAAGCCGTACTGGCCTACCCTGGTGCCCAATCATTCTCACACTTTTTCTTTGCTGATGACTACCTTCTCATTGGGCATGCCTCTACTCGAAATGCGGAGCATTTTGCTTCCATTATCGAGGCCTACTATTGGTCGTCGGGTCAGATGGTTAACATTTAAAAGTCTGTTGTTATCTTCGGTCTGAGGACAAAGCCTCAAGTGAGATTGGCGATCAGGAAGAGCCTGGGGATTCGAGAGCAGATGGGGATACTGACCTACCTTGGAGTTCCGATCATAGGCTATTGCCTGTGGCGAACCGAGTGTAGACCTCTTGAGCAGCGGATCTAAGAGCATCTTTAGGGCTGGCAAGCCAATGCCCTTTTCTTCATGGATAGGACAACTCTAGTAAGATCAATACTGAGCTCTATTCTACTGTATCTCTTGGCCAATACGATTGTGCCAGTAGCTTGCATCAGAAAGATGGAACAACAGTTTTGCAACTTTTTATGGGGATCTGGGTGTGATCGTCATCTTGTCCATTTGCTGTTCTGGAAGGTGGTGTGCCAACCTATGTGGGATGGAGGCCTGAGGATCCACTCCTTGTTGACGAGGAGGGAGGCTCTAATCACTAAGCATGTGGCCAGATTTCTAAACCAATCGGACTGTTTATGGAGTAGGATGATGAGGGCTTGGTATGGCGGGTTGAACCATGGGACCCCACCCAAGCTACTCGGGATAGCTTTTTCATCTGGAGGGAGATTTATGCTTGGGGGCCTAACGTTATGGATCAGATCAGATGCTTGATTGGGGATGGGCACTCGATGAAGATGACCCAAGATACCTGAATTTCAGGCATTTCTCTCTCCTACTGGCCGATCTTTATTAGCAATGAGATAGAGGATCACACGAGGGTGTCTGACTTCATTACTATCGATAGTTTGAGCTAGAAAGCATAGGAGATTACTTGGCCTTTTAGAGGTCCCCCTGTAGAGCGGATCCTTACCATCCCAGTTCTGGTGCACCCTAGTCAGGATGCAAGGGTCTGGGGTCATTCCTGCTGTCTAAAGATTTTCTTGAGAGAACTCTCCTAGTTGGGTAGACTGATGCCCACCAGGAGGATCAAGATTGCTTAGATTTGGAGAGTTGTTGCTCATCCTAGGGTGAGAATTTTTCTCTAAAAACTTGCCTGAAATCGGCTTCCCACTCGAACACTTTTCAGGGATCGAGGCATGAAGATTCTGACCTTGTGTCCGATCTGTGGGATGGAGGAGTCTATGAAGCACGCCATTCTGTGCTACCCTAGAGCATGGGTCATTTGGAGACAGATGGGCAGCTACCCATGGGAGACAAGCACTGACCCATGGTTGATTTTTTTCTTAACTTGATTCGTCAAAGTGTGACCGACAGGACAACCGCCATTGGTGGTCGAATGGTTTATATTGCTTTCCAGATCCGACTGTCTAGAAACAATCTAGTCTTTGACGATGATGTGATTCCTACTCATTGAGTATTAAAAAGAACTGTTTGTCTTGCTCAGGAGTATTGCTAGTTCGATTCTGCCATTCCATCCCTTGATATCCTTAACCACTGGAGCTCCTTAGCTGCCCCGACAACAACTCGTAGAGCTTTATCCATCTCTTGGGGGCCCCTCTCTCTCGGGGTTTGTCAAGATGAACTTTGATGGCAGTGTTAGGAACAGGAGAAGTGGTGCCAACTTCATCATCCATGGCCCTGATGTCAGACTTCTAGTGGTTGGTGGCTCCCACATTTTTTAGCCTTCTATCTCTGGTGCGGAGCTTCAGGCCACCTGGGCAGGTGTCACCTTCGCTAGGCAGCAGGTTCACATGGAAAAAATCTATCTTGAGTGTGACTTTGCTACCATCATTACTTGGATTCAGGGAGGTGCTTGGCACCTCGAGGTTCATCCGCTCATCCGGGATGTTTGGACCTTCCTTCGCCAAGCTGTTGTGGTCAGAGTTCAACATGTTTATCGGAAGGTAAATACAATAGCTGACTGGGTGGTGGCATATATTATGGAGTACTTTGGCGACTGAATTTGGAGATAAGATGAGGATTGCCTGTCGGCCCTGTGAGATTTTGTATACCTTAATCTTTCGAACTGCTCTCATAGCAAATTGGTGTGACCATCCGTTTGTACCGGAAAAAAAAAAAGAAGAGTTATGTAACTGGCGAAAATGAATCAAGTTTCCTCCATAGTTGTCCATGGTTGTCCTCCATTTTCACTGAGCATAAGCTCTCCATTTCCATAAATTTTGTTGATGAGCACTTACGTGTTGACTTTTGAGACTTTGGCATACTTCTTGATAAAGTCATAATAGTTAGTAGATTCCCAGAGAAATCTTCTTTAGCAAACAGCTCTCTCTCTCTCTCTCTCTCTCTCTCTCTCTCTCTCTCTCTCTCTCTCTATCTCTATCTATCTATCTATCTGTGTGTGTGTGTTAAAAAGAAGAAAAATCCAGTAGTTCCCACTTTAAACCTTATTGTGAGACAGCGAGCTCGATATATTTCGTTGATCTCCTTTAACATGTTCTTTAGGAACTCCTATGATCTAATTTTCCATCATAGTTGAAATCAAGGACTCTTGCACAATATTATATAGTGGCAGCAAATGCATCTCTCTCTCTCTTTATCACCAGCCCCGTTTTCTGTGTCCCAGCTCTGTATTCTCTATCATCAGCTCTGTATTCTTTGAGCTGGCTCTGTACATTATTTCACCTTAAGTTTTAAATAAACAGGGTGCAATGCCCTGCTCCCTCCTCGTTCACATCAAAAGAAAAAAGTGTGCATGACATGTGTTACAGACTAGTGACAAGAATACAATTCATCATTTTCAGAACATACACGAAATAGTTAAGGTGCAGGCCGAGCAAGAAGAAATTAAATCTTCCACATAAATATTGGCCCATGGATGCAAAATTATACAACGCAACACTAAATATTTAAAAAACATTAGGACATCACAAACATCTACAAAAAAATAATAAGCAGAAGAAATAATCCTAATTAATGGACTCTACTGAATTCAAATTTCTTCTTAATATAGAGATTTCTTTTCCTCTCTTTTTCACTTTTACTATTTTTCCCCCAAGCAAGAGAGCCCGATCAGTTTCATTAAGATAGAAATCGAGCAAACGCTCCACTTCATTAAGATAACGAAAAGTACAACAAAGTGGGGGAGAGCTACGGAGAGAAGGGGTAGATGGTAGGGATTTAAGAGAGGGACAACAATGCAGAGGTTATCTTATATAAGAAAGTAATACAGCCCAATCACCAACATAAGATGCGTATTCTTGTCATGTAAATGTAAACCTTCATTATTTGTAATCATAATCAACAATGATAGTGAATAAATTGCACTTGGCTCGTGGAGGAAGCCTAGGCAACCATAGGTATTGGGGGTCGCAACAAGAATAAGATATGATTTCCTGTGCATTACTGAATCAAATTGCTTTGCCGTGTCAATATCTTCTTTGCTCATTCCAACAGGCAAGTCCCAATTGAACCTATAGAGAAGATTGGCAAGGGCAAGCCGTGCGGCCACCACACCAAGTGACATGCCTGGGGCCACTCCCAAATTGTAGGAATTGAAAGTGCTGACCCTTGTAATCGATATTATCATCCTTAAACCTCTCAGGCATGAAGACTTCTGCACCTTGCCAATGTCGAGAGTCCCTATTGATAGCCCAAGCATTTATATATGCCCTTGTCTTCTTCGGAATATCATATCCATTTATCTTGCAATGTTGCATGCATTCTCGAGGGACTAGTAATGGAATTGGAGGGTGCAATCTAAGAACTTTTTACGACGAGCTTGAGATAATGAAGTCGTTGGATGTCACTCTCTTCCACCTTCCCTTTGTTTCCAAGGAGCAGTCGAGCTTCATCTTGGGCTTTCGTCATAACCGTTGGGTTCCTCATCAACTCAGTCATTCCGCAAACCAACATGGATGTGGATGCATCTGATCCAGCGATGAACATATTCTGCCAGGCATGGAAGTGATTATCTAATCAGTATAACATCAATTTTTGACATTTTTTTTGAGAAATCAATATAACATGTTTTTTTCTGATGCAAATATACTTGTACGGAAAATGCACAAAGAAGCTTGTAGATGTACCATATAGTAAAATAGGAGCATTTGGAGCTGCACCAATTATCTATGCATTGTTACTGACCACGTACTGTGGTGCATTTCATGGATATTAAGGACCAAAATCTCTTTCAACAAAATAGAAGGAACTGCCGATGAGGGTGATGTCATTTGATCAGAGCTACCATTCAAGGCACTTTTCATATCTTTTTATGCACTTGTAGTAAGGATTGCATGTTTGTACCCAAAATAAAGGATTAGCAATGGTCCTGGTCATGGAGGGTGCAATCGAAGAACTTTTTTTACTACGAACTTGAGATAATGAAATTATGGGATGTCACTCTCACTATAAAAATTCTAACTATTAGCGATGACTAAATACCGTCGCTGATAGTCCATGTGCCGTCGCGAATAACCTTACTATCGCTAATACTGTCGCAAAATCCAATCTAAAAAATTTTTATCGCTAATTATCATTATTAGTGATAGTAATTATTGTCATTGCTAATAATTAATTAATGATGACATTAACGACAAAGATGCCGTCGCTAAAAATCTTAATTTTATTAATTAAACTGATAAAAATCTATTAGCGACGGCATATTTGTTGCTAATACCGTTGCTAATAATTTTTAATTTTTTGAAAAAACTTAAAAAACTATTAGTGACGATAATTTTGTCGCTAATGTCATCGCTCATGCCATCGATAAAAAATTTATTATTAATATTTTTTTTATTTTTCTCTAAATATAATATAATTTTAAAATTTAAAGTCCATCTTCACCATTTATTATCTAAATAATTATCGTTAGAATATCATTACAAAAGACCGCATTGATCCAATAGCCCTAACTATGTTGATCAATAAAATTTAATTTTGATGGCTATGAATGACTGCTTGATGATCTGATAGATAGAGACCATCGATAGATCCAAAAATTTATAAAAATGATCTCGATGATATTTATAATATACTATCAAAATTTTACTTCAATCGGACATCACTATTATGGTCAATTTAGCACATGATGATTTTGATTGTTAAATGAAAAATGAAAGATCAAAAGGCCGAACAGTATCTGACTAAGAAGATTTTATAGATAAATGATCTTTACTACTACTTTAATCATTTACAAGGTGATGATCATAAAATTCAAATTGTACATATATGAACCATCTATGTTAAGCAGAACTTACAAAAGTATAAGTATAATTATTTAAGGACTTTAAGAATGAGTATCAAAAGATATATTATTTTGTATCGTTCGTATACGTATAGTTTGGATCTTATGATCGCCACCGTACAAACAATTAAAGTAATAGCAAAGATTATTTATCTAAAAAGTTACCTTGATCGGACACCATTTGGCCTCTTGATCACTCATTTTTTATTTAATGGTCAAAATAATTATATGCTAAATTGACCATTATAATAATGTCTGATTGAAGTAAAATTTTGATAATATCCTATAAACATCACCAAGATCATCATTACAAATTTTTGGATCCACCGGTAGTCTTTATCTATCAAATCATTAAGCAATCATTCATGACCGTCGAAATTAAATTTTATTGATTGGCATAGTTAGGGCTATCGGATCATGGTGATCTTTTATGATGATACTCTAACGATAATTATTTAGATAATGAATGGTAAAGATGAACTTTAAATTCTAAAATTATATCATATTCAAAAAAAATAGAAATTTTTTTTTATGGAAACTTCATTAGAAATTGTGTCGTCGCTAATGATTATTAGCGACGGCAACTTCGATCACTAATACATTTTTTATTATTGCTAATAAATTTAACAAATAATTTTTTTTGCAATGGCAATGTTTGTCGCTAATATGTAGTCACTAATGCTAATAATTATGATAAATAAAAAAAAATATTATTTATGATGGCTATTTTTATCACTAATAATGCCATCGCTAAAGAATATTAGCGATGGTATATACCATCTCTAATACTTCTTGTATCATCACTAATAAATTTAATAAATCAAAAAAAATTATTTTTGCGATGAGGATTTTTGTCGCCAAAATCGTCGTTGCTAATGATCATTAGTGTCGACTTTCACCATTGCTAATATTCTTTCAGCCGTCGCTAATAATTATAATAAATAAAAAAATATATTTTTTTTAATGACTTATTTTTCGATCGCTAATGCCATCGATAAAAATATTATTAGCGATGATGAATTTGCCATTGCTAAAAGTTATTTAGTGGTATTAGCGATGGCAAAAATCATCGCTAATAAGCCTACAACTAAATTTAAAAAAAATAAAATTACTTTAGTATTAGTGACGATCTTTTGGCATCACTAATAATAATATTCTATCGCTAATAATATTAAAACTAATATAAAATAATTAATTTTTACTAGTGACGCATCTTGTCGCCCCTTATAATTTTTTAGTTTTGACGATAGTAGATTATTTGGCCGCTATTTATCATTGGTAAAAATTTATTAGCGATGATAAAATACTATCACTAATAAGTATCTACCATCGCTAATAATAATAAAATTTAATTTAAAAAAATAAAATTATTTTTTATTAGTAATAGCTAAATATCATCACTAATAATTATCTACCATCGATAATAATAAAATTTAATTTAAAAAATAGAATTACTCAGTATTAGCGATGGTTATTACCGCTAATATTATCGCTAATAACTATTATGGCGGCATTGCCATCACCATTGTCATCGCTAATAACTATTAGCAATTGCTTGATTTTCATCACTAAAGCTGTCGGTAAAAAGAATTATTAGCGACGACAAGATTGTCGTCGCTAATTCCATAGCTAATACTCATTATTAGCGATAGCAAAAATATCGTCCCTGATATCCATTGCTAATACTTTATTTTCTTGTAGTGTCTCTTCCATCTTTCTTTTGCTTTCAAGGAGTCCTCTAACTTCAGCTTGGGCTTTCTTCATAACCATTGGGTTCCTTATCACCTTCCCTTTGTCAATTAATTGTACTCATGAACTTGTACCATCTAGTTTGGGTATTTATCAATTTTTTTTTATTTTTATGCTTTTTATATTTTAATTAAATAAATACTAATAACACCAATTATAATGTGTTAATGTAGATTGATATTAGTGCAAAACTCATATTTATCGATCATAGTTGGATGTATCATCGACTTAACAAGGATGTATATGTTGATGATGAATTTAAAGCATGGGCGAAATAGTTCCTTAATTTTATATTTTCTCAATCTAAATTTATCTATAGAGATAAAATTAGGTGTTCGTACTTAAAGTGTACAAATTTACTCTTCCATGATCGGGATGATATTACCATCCACCTATATAGAAAAGGGTTCATAGGGGGATACACTACATGGGATGCTCATGGAGAACCTTATGCAGGGCAATCATCAAGTAAAAATAATGATGTACCTCCAATAGATAATGTAAATTTATATAGAATCATGGTGATAGATGCATTAGGCCTTAAGTTCAATTGGCATACTAGTTGGTTTGATGAAAGGAGCTTTATATATGAACAATCGAATGTAGAGGCTGCAAAGTTCTATGATTTACTAAATGATGCTGATAAGTCATTGTAGGAGGGTTGCAAGAAGCACATAAAATTAACAGCCATATCATAGGTATTAAATTACAAAGCAGAGTTTAACATGAGTGAGAGTTGTTATGATTGTAATCTTTTCTTAGTGAAGAATATATATATTGCTAGAAGATGAGAAATCGGTAAGCAATTTTTATAGGACAAAGAAGATGGTGGTGAAGCTTGGGCTTGGTTATGAAAAGATATATGTTTTTTATTAATAATTGTATGTTGTACTATAAAGAAAATGTGAAGAAGATGTCGTGTTCTTTATGTGGTAACCCTCGGTATATATCAAGAACATGAAGTTCTCGTAGGCAGAAGGATATACCTTATGAGGTATTGCATTACTTACCACTGAGACTTCACTGGCTTTATTTGTCATAAAAAATTTTAAACTAGATGACATGACATACTTCTAATCATTATAGAAATGGATATATGGCGTATCCTGCTGATGGTGAGGCAAGGAAGCACTTCAGTCATACTTATTCATCATTTGCATAAGATCTACAAAATATTTGAATTGGGTTATGCATGAACTGATTCCATCCTTTTAGGCAATTTGGTACTCCTTACTCATGTTGGCCAATAATTGCTACCATGTATAATTTGCCTCTTGATATGTGCATGAAAAATCCATACATGTTCTTGACAATGGTCATTCTAGGCACAAAGAACTCGAGCAAGCACCTAAATGTGTTCTTAAGGCCCTTAATAGTGTTGTAATTTGATGTCTCGAATTCGACTCACAAGGAGCCCACAATGAGATCTAGGATGATGAATGGAGTCCAACAAGCCCAAGAACAGTCCAAACAGAGTCCAAACAGAAAAAATAAGCATGAAGGAGTATGCAAGAGCTGTCAGAGGGACAATCAGGGTCCATAGTAGGCAGGCCCATGAGAGGAGCAGCCAGGCCTGCAGCATAGGCGCACAGCCCAGCACATGCAGGCCTAACATGCGCTAGCTTTGTGCACGTGCAAGCCAGCTGCATAACTGGCCCAGCGGGCCGGTGTGCAGGCGTGTGGCCCTTGCTTCACGTGGTCCACGCAGCGGAAGCATGGACCGACCTGGTTTGTCTGGTCCACCATGGACCCTTTAAGGGTCCACAACCAAAATACGCGATTTTTAGGATAAATACTACAATCCCGCATGCGTGGCATACGCTGGTTTGGTCGGGAGTAGCGTAGGTGCGATCTACGGCGGTCTATGGAGTTCTGTTATGCGATCAAGCGGCTGAGGGAGCTTGCAGTCAAGATCAAGCAACTGTGGCCCAATTTGAGTTTGGATAGGATTGTTATCTTCGTTCTAGACTGGGTTTAGATCTATCCCGAGATCTTTAAAAGGGCCTGTAGGCAGAACCAAGAGTAGGTAAGCCGAGAGCATCCGATAGCAGTAGGCAAAGGTCCAAGAGTTTGGACAGTGGGCAGTAGATCCTGATGGGCACCAATAGAGAGTAGAAGCAGGAGCTTCGGGTAGACTGTTAGGCAGCAGACAGTGATTTTTCAAGGGTCTTCTAAGAGAGAGAGAGTTTCTATAAGGGGTGAAAGGTAAAAGCTTCTAGTTGAGAGAAATTATCTTTTTCATATAAGGATTAAGAGCATGAGGATCTCTTCTTATATTTGTTTTCTTCTCATAGTGAAACCTTTGCATGCCCCATAGAGATAGACTTTGGTCTAATCCATATACTTGCACTACTATAGGCCAACCGCTATAAATTAATTTATTAAAAAATTAATTTGTAGCAACTCATTTTTCATTAAATTTAAGAATCTTTAAGTTATAATCACCATCTTAAAGTAATAAAAAGGAGTATCCATTAATAATCAATAATTTAAATATTTTATTGGAACTCTTATATTATTAAGAATTCTACTTCTTTTAAAAATATAACAGAATAGAAAAATATATAAATTATATTAAGATTTATGTATCAATTTTATTTTTCAAATATGCATCTAAAAATAAAATGAGGTAGGAAAGGTTTATAAGGGAATAGAGAGTTTTTGACTAAATTTTATGAAATTTTGATATACATCATGAACAAAAAATAATTGACATAGAAATAAATTATTGTCACCATTAATGAAAAAAAACTAAAAATACCTATCAAATATCAAAAGCCAAAAATAATTTAATTTTAATTTTTTTAGAATTCTATATTGTTGTTCTAAAATATGCTTGCCATCAAGAAATTAATTAGTACAAACATTTAGGCTAAAATAATATATAATTTTTCTATGATAAAATTTAGTATAACTAATAATTAAAAATTCTATATCCAACCAGTACCAGTCTCAAGCCGGTGTTGGGAATAGGGAAGTTTGATCCATCCCCCTTGATCTGAGTCTTATATGTGTGTGCACTATGACTGGTAGTCGCAGCTCAAATTCTTATGATAGTAGAGGGTATATGTTATAGATGGCTGTGATTTTTTTTTGTTGCCTCATTCGAATGAAAACAAGGTTTGAACAATGATTGAAATCCTATTAGGTTAAGATGTAGTTCGCTTTTTTTGATCTAGACTTGACACTAACTCAATTCAAATTCAAAATTTTTAAGTTAGGGCCTAGTTATATATAGATCAACCCAGCATAAATGATCTATTAGATCAAAAATTTTGATTATATATGGACCTAATTAGATCTGATCTAATCTTCTATTAGGTTGGGTTTGAATCTGACATTATGATCCGATCAAGAAGTAGGTTACTTATAACCAGATCTAATCATTAGAGTTAAAATCTTCCATATAAAATTCCTTTCCATCAAAAATTTTTTGTATGCACCTGGTTCAAATGGACCAAGACAAATCCTGGAGCACATGGATGGTGGAGAATGCATAATAAAGAATTGGTGAAATATAAGGAGTGGTGTGGCATGTTATCCACCATGGGATCATC
This sequence comes from Cocos nucifera, assembly GCA_006176705.1. Classification (NCBI taxonomy): domain Eukaryota; kingdom Viridiplantae; phylum Streptophyta; class Magnoliopsida; order Arecales; family Arecaceae; genus Cocos; species Cocos nucifera. The sequence continues at coordinate 148,729 of QRFJ01000120.1, read as the reverse complement.
AAAATTAAACTTTCCATTGCCTAATCAAATAAAACATCCGACCCTCTTCTCACTTCATGGTATTATTACGTACGTCTTCTCGCCTTCTTCCAGGCGACGGTGTTTAGGGTTAGGGATTGCGAGCGGCATCCAAGCAGCGAAAGAGAGAAACAGTGATGCCGGCGTCGAGACAACGCCTGCGTGCGGCGAGCCAGCGATTGTGGGCTTCAAAGCTTGTAAGTTTTCTTCTCCTCTCCTTTTTTTCTGATTTTTTTTCCTTCAGATGGACGGATATGCATGGAGCAAGCAGGACCGTCGAGGGGGATGTGGAGGGTGTGGAGGTGGTGGGACTGTGTGGGTGGGGGTGGGGGGTTAGGCCATGGAGGAGGCTGAGAGGGGAGAAGAAGGGCATGGAGGAGGCGGGACTACACGGGGGTTAAGCCGTGGAGGAGGTCGGGAGGGGTGGCGGAGGGCACGGAGGACATGGGACTGCGCCTGGGTGAGGGAGGGGGGGTGGGGTTAGGCCATGGAGGAGATGGGACTGCATGGGGAGGCGAAGGGTGAGGAGGAGATGGGACTGCATGGGTTAGGCCATGGAGGAGAGGCGGGAGGATGCGGAGGAGATGGGACTGCAAAGGTTAGGGCATGGGGGGGAGGCAGAGGGCGCAGAGGAGATGGGGACTGCACGGAGCCATGGAGGAGGTCGAGAGCAGGGCGGAGGATGGGGGGGTGGGGTTAGGCCATGGAGGAGGCCAGGAGGGGAGGCGGAGGGCACGAAGAAAATAGGACTACACAGGGCCGTGGAGGTCGAGAGCAGGGCGGAGGGCGGGGGGGAGGGGTGAGGTTAGGCCATGGAGGAGGTCGGGAGTAGCGCAGAGGGCATGGGGGTGGGGTTAGGCCGTGAAGGAGAGCAGGGCGGAGGGCGTGGGGGGTGGGGTTAGATCGTGGAGGAGGCCAGAGGGGCAGAGGGCGCGAAGGAGGTGAGACTGCATGCAAGGGGGTGGGGGTTGGGCGGGCTTTTAGGCCATGGAGGAGGCCGAAGTCATAGGAGGGAGGAGTCCTCCTCCGTGTCCTCCTCCATCAATTCATCCTTCCACTTAACTTTTTTTTTTTTGCATTTCTTTCTAGATCTTTTTATTCTTTGAAATATTTGGATATATGACATCCTAGCATGATTACTGAAGTTTACAGGACCATCTTCTTATGGGACTCATCTTATCCTGATATCATCATGCGTATAAATCTTATTCTTTTTTATTTTCCCTATAGAAAAAAAAATATAATTGGAATACAAAATTAGAAGGGCAGCATTTGCATTGGTTTTAGTTAGTTAGAGTAGGATCAAAAGATTAATTTTTTTTCATTTAGTTAAAGTAATTTTTGGCATAAAAGAGATCCTTTTAATAAATTATTGTGGATTAAAAAGATTGAAGTTTTGATTATCTCTCTTCTTGCATCAAAATTTGGCAAGAGATATCCAGGGATAATGAATTTCCACTCATAGCTGATTAATTGATGTACCGGTACTTAGCACAACATAATTGTTAAAATTTTATAGTGGTGATTAGTAATTCTAGTCATGGAGAGAAACTATAGTAATTAATGGATCACTGATTCAATAAAATGTTTAAAAAATGAATGAAATATTATGCACTAGAAGGAGATAAGTTGCAATGTCCATTCTAAAAAAGCAAAGAGGTTTTACGAATTACAATCATTACTTTCAAAATTTAGTTCATAGACCATGTCACAAAAGAGGTTGTTTTGACTTTGATCATAAATTCTCAGCTTGTGCATATTGTTTGTGCTATGAGTATAAGCCCTTTACATTCATTCTTTTCGCTAATGTTGTGTCCTACAAGAATTATAAATTTCTTCTTCAACCTTCTTGTTATGTCATGTTCGAGTCTTTTGTAACAATTAATAGAATTATTATTCTTTTGAGTTTCAACCATCAAAATAACCATTTATGCATGGAAGTCAATCACAAAGGATATCTTTTTATGTTTTTTGTTGTAAGAAAAGACTCATATGAAAAAATCTTTTTCATATTTGAATATAGATTTGGATAAAGTCTTCTTTTTTCTTCTTTCTATTAATTTTAACTTTCTTGTTTTCACCATTTCCTCTTAAGCATGCTTCTTTTAAAATATTATTCTTATATAAATATATATATATATATATATTATATATATAATATATATATATATATATATATTAATAAGAGGAGGGATAACATCTTCGTTGTTGTCATTTAGGGATATTGAATGCAATGGATAAAAGCTGGATTGATTTATCAGATAGAGTATCACCTGTGTATATTAAAGGGGTTGAAAAGTTTTTCAACTTTGCATTTGCTAACAAGGATCCTAATGCAAGCATTTATTGTCCGTGTAGAAAATGTGTTAATCGTTACTTTGTGAAATGAAATATTGTAAAGGAACATATAATTGTAAATGAATTTCTCACAAAGTATAAGATTTGGATCAATCATGGGGAGCCTTATGTTTCTACGCATGTTCTTTCACAACAAAATGAAAATAGGCCAGAAGAAGATATGGAAGATGATATAGTTGAGATGGTACATGAAGCTTATGAAATTCTAATTTCACATGATGATCCAATAAAAATTGATTATAATGAAGGGCCTAATGATGAAACTAAGAATTTTTTTCAACTTCTTAAAGATGCAGAGTGTGAATTATACCCAGGGTGTACTAAATTTACAAAACTTTTATTTATTATGAGGTTGTTGCATTTGAAAGTATTACCTAGGTGGACAGACAGAAGTTTGACTATGTTATTAGAGTTATTAGGTGACGCATTTTTTAAAGAAGTACAACTACCAAAGGATTACTATGATGCCAATATGATTACTATAGATTTGGGTTTCACTTATCAGACATGGGATGCATGTCCAAATAATTGTATGTTATTTAGAGATGAGAATGAGGGATAATCAGAATGTGAAATCTGTGGAAGTTCTAGATACAAAGAATTTGATGGAGATTTGAATCAAATGGGCAATAAGGCTACCAAAATTGCTGCAAAATAAGTATGATACTTTTCTTTGAAACCAAGATTGTAGAGATTATTTATGTCATCAAAAACTACTAGTTTCATGAGATGGCATGTAGAGGAACGAGTTGATGATGGTGTCTTAAGACATCCTGCAGATTCTCAAGTCTGAAAAATCTTTGATCAAAAAAATCCATAGTTTGCTACTGATTATTGAAATGTGAGGCTTGGTTTAGCCACAGATGGGTTTAATCCCTTCAGATCCATGTCAATAGCGCATAGTACCTAACATATTATTTTATACCATATAATTTACCTCCATGGATGTGCATAAAACAACCATACTTCATCTTATCGGTGCTTATTGATGGGCCAAAAGGATCTGAAAATAAAATTGATATATATTTGCAATCATTAGTTGAAAAGTTGAAGAAACTGTGGGAAGAAGGTGTACCCACTTATGATGCATGCTCTAAGAGGATGTTTCAACTCCATGCTGCATTATTATGGACAATTAGTGATTTTTTCTACATATGCTAAGTTTATCTGGATGGAGCACAAAAGGTGAACTTGCTCGTCCCTATTGTAATAATGAAACTCGATCACAATGGTTGTCAAATGGCAGAAAGTTTTGTTGTATGGGATAGTGTCGCTGATTAGGCAATACTCATAAATTTGGGAAGGATAAAGTCTATTTTAATGGTAAGAGAGAAGTAGCATATAGACCTGCTTACTTATCAGGATCAAATATTGTATAGTTGAAGAATATACTCATAGAATATGATAAAGAAGATCTTAAAAAGCAAAAATGAAAAAGAGCGGGATCATGACAAAAGGAGAAGCCCTTAGGTTGGAAAAAGAAAAAGTATTTTCTTTGAATTGCCTTATTGGGAGCACAATTTAATACGTCACAATCTTAATGTAATGCATACTGAGAAAAATGTTTGTGATAATGTGCTTTGGACATTGTTAGGACATGCAAAAAAATCAAAGGATAATTTGGAAGCTTGATGTGATCTTAAAGAGATGGGTATTAGGAAGGCATTACACCCACAATCAAGAGAGTTTGGAAAAATATATCTACCCCCTACATGTTTTACAATGACCAAGGAGGATAAAGATATATTTTTTAAAGTGCTAAAGACTATTAAAGTGCCTGATAGATATGCATCCAATATAAGTCGATGTGTGCATCTAAAAGAATGAACTATTTGGGGTTTAAAGAGTCATGACAGTCATATATTAATGCAACAATTACTTCCTCTAGCAATTCCTAGAGCATTGCCTAAGAATGTTGTTGAATCATTGATTGAATTGAGTAGTTTTTTTCGGCAATTATGCTCTAAAGTGAACAAGGTGACTGATTTTGAGTATGTCCAAGATTGTATTTGTCTTACACTTTGTCATCTTGAGAAAATATTTCCACCATCTTTCTTTAATGTAATGGAATATTTGCTTATACATTTGGTGATGAAGCAATTCTCATCGGAGCAATTCAATTTTGGTGAATGTATCCTATTGAGAGGTATGTCTAAAATAATAGTGGTTGAAAAAAATTAAAATTTTTCTATGATTTATCAATATTTTGATCATCTTAAATAATATTGCAGGTATTTACTTACACTAAAATGATACGTGCATAATCGAGCCTATCCAGAAGGCAGTATTGCTAAAGGATACTTGATGGAAGAATGTATACATTTCTGTTCAATGTATCTGAATGATGTAGAAACTAAGTCAAATCGAGTAAGCAGGAATGATGATGGTGGTGATGTATTTGGTCATCCTATTGGAAAGGAATTGCGGATACATCTTGATAAAGTTACATTAGAATAAGCTCATCGATAGGTCATGCATAATATTGACAAAGTTGCTCTATTTTGAATGTAAATTAACCTAAACTCTACATTAAGTATTTTTTATTTTTTAAATAAAAATATAATCAGTATATTATAATTTATAGAAAGCATAAGAAATTTTTGAGAAGGCAAGTTTCTCGTATAGCAGCAAATCAAATTGAAAATATTCATATGGAAACATTTCACATATGGTTTCAGAATCATTTAAGTAATTGCTATAGACTATTTTTGATTGTTTATATTCATAATTTTCTATTTTTGCACTATACAGAATTTTAATATTTTTTTCATATATTGCAAATCAGGTGAAGAATTCTAACATCAAATATGATGATTAGATCGGACACCTTGCTAGAGGTCCGGATGAATTTGGCCGAAGTTATGATAGATATATCATAAATGGCTTTCAATTTTGTAAATTAGATAAAAAATAATAAAAGAACAACTCAAAATCATGGTGTTGTTGTCAAAGCAATCTCAAGTGCTGATGATATAACTTACTATGGGAGGTTGACTGATGTTATCAAGATTCAGTACATGAATGATATTCAATTTGTTTTGTTCAAGTGTGACTGGGTTGATGAAAAATTTGAAAAAATGGAAGATGAATTTAAGTTGACACTTGTGAACTTCAATTATTTATTATATAGACATAACAAAGAGACGGACGAGCAATTTATGTTAGTTACTCAAACAGAATAAGTATGCTATGTTCAAGATCCTGTACAACCAGAATGGCATGTTGTTATGAAGATGGTAGTTAGAGATCTTTTTGATATATATTCGAAAGACTCATCCAATAATATAAGATCAGTACCTCAAGCTGAGCCATTTAGTAAACAACAGTTGGATAAAAATATAGCCTTGCATGATAATAATGTTCTTTGGGTTAGGGAAGGAATTGATAGTATAACGGTGGATGATGTACAACAAAATGACACTGATGTTGAGATGATAGATTGTGAATGAAAATTTGTCTAACTTTTTTTGTATTTATTGATGATTATTAATGAAACTTGATGAATGGATTGTTATTAATCAAATTATTGATATTATATAATCTATTTTTTTATTATAATGTATTTACTTGTAAATATTATATATTTCTCAAAAATTATTTTTTTTGTAGATTCAATATGGCACAAAAAAGAGCACGTGGCTTATCTATGAGTGATAGGTTACAAACCACTAGTACACCATCTATATCAACACAGCCATCGCAATCACAATAAGAATTGTGCTTTCAGATTTCTATGCGGCAAGTTTCTCGGTCAGTTCAACCAACACGTCCTGATTCTTCTTCTAGCATGCATAACTCAGATCCTTCAGGTATAAATATTAATTTAATATATACTAATAGTAGCTTATTTTTGCAATCTATGTTACTATTAAATTATTATTTAAATATAACCATTTTATTAGGAGGATCAATGAGTAAGCACACTTAAAGCAAAAGAGGTCGAGGCCCTGCCACTGGCATTAGTACTTGGGGTACAGGGGAGAGGTTTCATTTGATATTTGATGAACATATGCAGTCAAATGGTCCGAATGCTAATAAGTTTAAGACTCAGCTAGGGATTATTGCAAAGAATGGGTATCATGTGCTACTTATATATGCTAAGTGGAAAGATATGCTAGAAGATGTTTTAAATTACATTTGAAAAGATGTGCAAGTAAGTATAATTTAAATTATTATATATATACTATATTATTTTATTCTTATATGGCTTTTCTATTGTAGGATAATACAAATACATCAGATGAGTACCAAAGTATTTGTTTAAAAACTATTAGATTGTTATAGAAGAATTGGAAGCATATTATCAAGCGTGATTTCTATAACAAGTATGATAATAATGCTGATCGATTAGCAAATTATCCTCCTCGAGTTAATTCAGATCAATGGAAAGTGCTTGTTCAGCATCGGTGCATTCAAAATGGGAGGGTTATAAAATCCAAAGCTTCCTACATACTAGACAAGAAACAACAAAGAGATATATACCTCTAGCTTAAAGAGCTGAAACTCCCTAATGGCGTATGAACATTGGAAGATTTTTGATATTATGGATTTAAGAGTCATGATTGTCATATGTTTATGGATAGATTATACTCCTAATTGCATTTCATGATATATTGCCTAACCCAGTGTGAGAATGCTACAAGACGCGGAACAAGACCCCACTGTCCAGGCTAAGCAATCAAATCCCGTTATTGGCCCATTGGCCGAATTCAATAATTGGCATACCAATCCACTTTCCTTCGAGATCACCGGAATTGCTCCAATCCCTTCTATCGTGCCAGTTGTGCAACTTTTGTTTTCGTGTTCGCGTTGCTTTAACATTTCTTCCAATATAATGACCCGTGGACCCGGAAAGCATCCAATAAATCAAAGATCGTTGGAAGCTGTCCTCAAAAAGACCTACATTACTACAGGCCATCGCCATCCCACCTCTGGACCATTAAGCTTAATTTGTTTCATGAATCCTCTTTGTGAAAAAACCAGCGTTTCATGAATCCTCTTTAATTCATTGCATATCCCAGTCCCTCTTTAATTTTAAAAAAAAAAAAATCAATTCAAAAGTTGTGTAAGCAGAAGCTGAGATTTGGAAAAGTTTATTTTTATCACTCCTTGAACTGCATAAAAAATAATATTTTTAAAACCGGACCGATCCTAGTGGTTTGCTCGGACCCTGGTTTCTATTGGATATGATTCAAGGAATTTACAAATGATCAAAACTCGATAAAATTCGAAAGACATGGAGGAACTAATCAGACCGACTAGTCCAACTCGGCCTTGGTTTTTTTTTTTTTTTTTTGACATAAGTGAACGATTACACCAGGATGAGTATAGTCCAAGAAATCATAATACAAAATATCCCATAAGATCTTCTTACTCCAAAAAAAATATATCCCATAAGATCCATGGACAATCATCATCTTGACGCCAAATCTATTCATCGATTTGCTCGGCAACATACTGGAGAAAGTGATACTGAGCAAGAGAGGGCGATGATAGGGGCTCGACGTGGACGTGAGAGCAGTGGACTAGGACTGAAATCGGATCATATACGGATCGGATACCAACATATCCATATCCATATTTATTTTATCTGACGAATACAAATACGGATATAGATACTATTCGGATGCAAAAATTTATATCCATATTTATTTTAAACGAATACGAATATAATTCGAATACTAGAAGAATGGATATAATTTAGAGAATTAAATTTTATGATTATAGAATCAAAGATATTACTAAATAAATGATAAATCAAGTTAATAATATGTTTATATGATTGTATATTTTTCTTAAAAATTAATAAGTACTATATAAAATTATATAAAATTACATATAGATTTGGATATTCGGATATGGATTGGATAGTTATCTATCCATATTCATATCCATTTTTTTTTTATATGAAAATGGATCGGACGGATAATATCCATACTACTTTCATCCCTACAGTGGACTGTCTCATAGAAGCCTTTAGAGGGATCCTCGTCAAAAGCAATGAAGATGTATGTGATGGAGTAGCCGTAGCGAACGGGAGGCCACACTAGTGATAGCCTCATACCAGGCATGGAAGTCCTTTGGATCCCAACTCCTTCCCTGTCCAATGGCATGCATATTGGGTGAAACTTAAACCATGTTTTCTTTAGGCTTAGGTTGGGCTGAAATCGGATCAGATACGAATCGATACCAGCTATTTTGGGTACATACCTCGGTCTTAGCATTCTGCAACTTCGGACAAGACCGAACTAATCAGAGATTGGACTTCGGCCATGATCTTAGACAAAAGATCTAGATCAGCTTCAATTGACCTTATGGAGTTGAGCAAAACAAGTCCACATGGAGTAGGCCGATCTAATTTCAATAAATGGATCCGCCTATCATCCAACTTTCTCCTCGTAAATTTCTAAGATCTAGTTCTCCCCAGTATTGGCCAAGGTCTACGCCAACCGACCTTAAGTAGAACTCGAGAAGAACGAAGACTGATCTAAGGAGCTTTTGGCAAGTTGTCCCAACTCTACAAGAAGGCTATTTTGAGAAAGAAATCAACCGCAAATTATGCGAATACCAGATAAGGCATAAATATCATATGAGGAAACCAGAATGGCCCAGATCAAATCACATCCAAAAATAAAAATAATCAGCCGACCCCGCATCGCAAACATGGAAAGATAATATCTCCCAATGTGCCAATGTGTAAAATCCAAAAGTTAATTGATTCTCCTAGATGTGCATGACACTAATCCCTCCACTATAAATAGGGAGAAGTGGGGACTCCAAGGTATGCTTTTTTTGATAATTTATAGACTCCCTCTCTATTCTCTAACCACTGACTTAAGCATTGGAGGATCTCCATCAGAGAATAATTCTGCCGAGGACTTGTTTCTGCAAGTGTTGCTCCAACACTCTAGTAGCATTTCCCCAGCCAAAGGCGAGCTTCCAAATCTTGAGTCTGTGGGTCGGCAGCAACACCAACATATCCATATCCATATTTATTTTGTCTAATGAATATAAATATGGATATGAATATTATTTGAATGTAAAAATTTATATCCATATTTATTTTAAATGGATACAAATATAATTTGGATATTAAAAGTATGGATACACTACTAGAAAAAGATGATTTACCGAGGAATTTTACTGAGAAAAAAATTTTCTTGCAATTTTGATGAATTTTTTGATAAAAAATTTTAACTGTGAAAATTTTTTGATGAAAAAAATTTTCTCAAAAAATTCCTTGCAAAAGTAACTTCCGAGAGATCTTCAAAGAAATTTTTTCCTCATAAATGAGTTCTTGATAAAAAAAATTTGGTGAGAAACATTCCCTCAGAAAATCCCTCAAAAATTACTTTTATGAGGGATTTTTCTTTATAAATGAATTCTTAGTAAAAAATTTTTGATAAAAAATATTTTTCAAAAAATCCCTCGAAAATTACTTTTGCAAGAGATTTTTCGAGAGATTTTTTCTTCAAAAATGAGTTATTAGTGAAAACTTTTTAATGAAAAATATTTTCTTGGTAAATCCATGGAAAATTACTTTTGTGAGAGATTTTTTGAGAAATTTTTTTCCATCATAAATAATTTCTTAGTGAAAGAATTATGACAAAAAAACTCCCTAAAAAAATCTCTCAAAAATTAGTTGTGCGAGGGATTTTTTTGAGGGACTTTTTCCTCATAAATAAGTTGTTAGTGAAAACTTTTCAATAAAAAATATTTTCTCGATAAATCCCTTAAAAATTATTTTTATGAAAGATTTTTTGAGGAATTTTATCCATCATATATGATTTCTTAGTGAAAAAATTTGACAAAATTTTTTTTTCGAAGAATCCCTTAAAAATTAGTTATACGAGGGATTTTTTGAGAAATTTTTCCATCATAAATAAATTTTTAGTGAAAAAATTTTGATGAAAAATATTCTCTCAAAAAATCCCTCACAAAAGTAATTCGAGGGATGAAAAATATTCCCTTGGAAAATCCCTCGCAAAAGTAATTTTCGAGGGATTTTTTGAGGAGTTTTTTCATCAATTTTTTTCACTAAAAAATCATTTATGAGGAAAAAATCCTTAAAGAAATTCTTAAAAATTACTTTTACAAGAGATTTGCCAAGAAAAATTTTTCCTATATATTCTAAATAAATTATTTTTTATATTATTTTTTAAGAGATTTTCTTATGGATATCAAAAAATTATTTATTTATCTATATGGGGAACGCCACAGAGCCACTGCATTGGATTTCAAGCTTATTTTATGATTACTGTTCAGGGGGTTCAAAATGGAATGAATAGGATTGCAAATGAGTCAAGCCACTCGATTGTGAGCTATTTGAGCTTGACTCAAATTCAGGCTCAACTTGACTCAACTGATATTGAGCTCGAGTAGCTTGATTAGATTTTAGAGTCAAGCTGAGCCCAATTCGGCTAATTCTTGCTCCTACTCAACTAAGCTCTCGCTCACTTGAAGGGATCGCGAATTCATGACTTTAGAATCCAGGCTAGTCTATCCACTCTCAAATCTCTTCCTACTCATAAAAAAATTTATCAGAAACAACTCCATCAAAAAATCCATCAATTTTTTTAAATTATTATATTGATTTAATATATAATCCATCAAAAAATCTATTATATTTATTTAATATTTTAATTATAATATATATTAAGAGGTTCCATGAGGTTGTTTAAAAAAATAATTTTCATAATATTGAGCAATACTAGCATGCATGTTTCTTAAGAAAGTTTGGCATGCATGTGGTGTCTAAGAATCTGTATATGCCATGTCCCAACAAATGCATGCTCTAAAATTCAAATTCCATGTGATTTGTATATGCCATATCCCAATAATTATTTTTTTTTTTTATTTTTAGGATGCAATTACAAAATTACATGTGATTTTTTAGCTACTTCAATAAAATTGAGTGAACAGAATTAGCAATCAATTATTTGCTTTTAATTTTTTTAAGTTAAAATTAAGATCTATTTGGGCTATATCAATTCAAAGTTATGGTGCTTTAGATTGAACCTAATTTGTGTAATGCTTAAATCTCAGGTTGAGTACTGCTAATTGAGCTCAAGATCCTTTAAATCACCAAGGCCAAAGGGCCATTTCCGCCCATCCCAAATTCCAGATCCCACATCATCGCCCACGCCCTCATTCGTGATAGGCCAGTCCCACCGCCCATGCCCTCGTTCGACTAGCCAGTCCCACCGCCACCCCTTCATTCCTCTTCCTCATTCGTGACACCCCAAATCCCCATCGCTCATGCCCTCGATCGTTTCTTCTCCTATAATCTCGCCACTGCTAGCACGCAATCTCGCCGCCGCCACCAAGCCACCCCACCGTGCCACCTTTCCATGCAGCCCGTGCCGCCATGCGGCCCGTCACCATGCCGCCAGGCCATCCCATCGTGCCACCTCCCCATGCAGCCCGTGACCTCGCTGTGCGGCCCCTCGTCGTGCCGCCAGGCCACCCTACCGTGCTGCCTCCCCATGCAGCCCGTGCCCTTGCCGTGCGGCCCCTCATCGTGCTGCCAGGCCACCCCACCATGCCGTATCCCCATGTGGTCCGTGCCCTCACCGTGCCACCTCCACATGCGGCCCATGCCCTCATCGTGCAGCCCCTTGCCGTGCCACCTGGTCATGCCGTGCAGACCGATGCTGCCCTCACCGTGCCATCTTGTCGTGTGGCTCCTCGTCACGCCATCGTGCAGACCTTGCTGTGCCACCTAGCCATGCCGTCATGCAGACCGACACCTCCATCTCCCCGCAATCCTAAGGTACGTTTTTCTCTCCCACTTCTTCTTCTTCTTCTTCTTCAAATAGTTTCTGTTGTTTTTTCATCATCACAGATTGCTTGTCTTGGGTCTATTGATAGCCTTAGCATGTATTGCTAGTCTTTAGTCCCATAGCCATCAAATTTCTCTTCTCCTTGTAGTTGTGAGTCTTAGTAAATAAATTCTCAAACCACCATGGTACTTTACGCTCATAATCCTTTCACTATGAGTCAACAACAGCTCAAGGACTGGCTCAAACCTGTCAACCTCAATGGAGATGGTCGCATCAATAGGGATGACCTGAAACAAGCACTCCATGTTCTTGGATTAAATTGGGCGACGGTGAGGAAGTGGCTGGCCGTGTCTAGGAATGACAGTGAATTGGAGATTAAGAAGTTGCAAGAGTATGCAGCCAAGCATTGGGGAATCATCGTCCGTGCATGATGGCACAACATGCATGTGCCATTAATTAATCAACTGTACCATCTCTCTATTTTTAGGTTTTCGATATTATGACCTCCTATAACTGCATGTTATATATACGTATTGCTTTTCTTGTTGTTAGATGACCTCATACAAATGCGTCTCTTAATTTCTGTTGTTCTAGTTTGGTGTTAAATAACCTAGTGGAAGGAGCTCCTAGTGAAGTATGCTTAAGGTTGTGATGTCAACATTCTTCTCCTTTTGTTTATATATATATATATATATGAACATGGGCTTTCCTAGTAACTGAAAAGAAGAAAAAAGAATACAAAAGGAAAGGTCCAACCAAGATAAGTGAGGAGAATGTCAAATACTGTTGTTATGTTTTGCTGTGGTATGCTGTGTTTGTGTCTTTTCTGCATCCACTCCCAAATGCATGTTACGTCTATGAAATGAGAGGTTAATTTTCTAGCATATGCTTGGCTTAAAAGTTTTTGGTGAAGTCTAGCATGTTCTAACACTGATTTTTTATCTCAGCTGGCAAAATATAGATGGTAAAATGAGACGTTTGAGACTACTTCTTATGTTAAACTGATACTAGATCACAAAGTCCATCTAATTTAATTAGTACGATATAGCACAGTTGGTAGAATCTAAAGTATTACGATATAGCACTTGCTGTTACAAATCTAATGTTCTGCTTTTGCAATCAGTTTCTACAATATTAGTCTCTAAGTATTTATTGTCCTTAATTTTGCTCTATGATCATTAATATTCTTGACTCATTTCTTGTATTTACACAATAAAAAATTAAAACATATATATTAAAAAAAACTTTCTAAAATATTTATAAATTTATTATCTTATTTTTATCATATTTAATATGTTTGTTGTTGATTATCTTATGTGTTATATTTTTGGCAGACTATAGACATTTATGATTATCGTAGTTGGATGTATAATAGACTTTTATCGGATCGAAAGGGTTATATAGATGGGTTTCTAATGGGGTAGAATGGTTTATTCACTTTGCATGCTGACAATCTATATTTTTGAGTGAGAAAAAAATTAGGTGTCCTTGTTTTAAGTATAAAAACATAAAGTATCTAATGGTAGAGAAAGTGAAGGTGCATCTTTATAAAAAAGGTTTCAAATCTGACTATTGGTATTGGACAAAACATGAGGAATATGAATCAACTATGAATATAGTGTTGATCAAGCGCAGTTTGTTGGTTTAAGTACTGCTCAATTTAGTGCTCCTAGTGGTAATCAATTGGGCAATTATGAGTAATTTAGTAGATATGAAGCCATGATTTTTTGTGCCATTAGGCCAAATTTCGAAGATATTTATAATAGCAATGTGGATGCTTATCAGAATAGGGATGCTTAAAATTATGTGGAGGAGACTCCAAATATAGAGGCTAAAAGATTTTACGAGATGCTGCATGCAGCATAACAATCGCTGTGGCCAGATTGTACTAATCACTCAGAGTTGTCAGTTATAGTTAGAATGATGAGTATCAAGTCTGATAACAACATGTCTCAATATTGTTTTAATCAATTTGTGAGGCTTATGAAAGAGATAAGTCCTCCCGATAACCTATTACCTTCTAACTTCTATAAGACAAAGAAGCTAGTTTCGAAGCTTGGCCTATCTGCTAAAAAAATAGATTGTTGCTTCAATGGATGTATGTTGTATTACAAGGATGATGAGTTTTTAACTGATTGCAAGTTTTGTGGTCATTCTCGATACAAACCAAGTAGGAGGAAAAGTGGAAATTATAGACAGGTACCTTACAAGAGGATGCATTATTTGCCACTCATCCCTAGACTTAAGAGGCTTTATGCCTCGAACAGATCAGCTGGATACATGAGATGGCATTATGAGAATAGAAGGGAACATGGTGTTTTGTGTCACCCATCAGATGGAGAAGTATGAAAATATTTTGACTGTATATATCCTGATTTTGCATTAGAGCCAAGAAATATGAGACTTGGCTTATGTGCCGATGGCTTTACTCCATACAGTCTATCTGCGTCACCTTACTCCTATTGCTCAGTAATTATTACGCCTTACAATCTGCCTCCTGATATGTATATGACCGCTTCATATATGTTTTTAACTTTGCTCATTCTTGGACCACATAATCCGAAGATGATAATAGATATGTATTTGTAACCATTAATAGATGAATTAAAAGTTCTGTAGAATGAAAGTATAGTTACTTATGACATTTCAAGGAAGCAAAATTTTCTTATGAGGGCTGCCTTAATGTAGACAATCAATGATTTTCCAACATATGGTATGTTGTCAGGATGGAGTACAGCTGAAAAATTAGTATGTCCTTATTGTATGGAGAGAATAAAGGCTTTTCGCTTGAAACATGGGGATAAAAATACATGATTTGATTGTCATCATCAATTCTTGCCTTTTGATCATGTGTTCAGAAGAAATAAGGATGCCTTCCAAAAAAAATAAAGTTGATAGATCGGAGCCACCTCGCAGATTAACAGGAGACCAAGTATGGAAAAAAGTTCGTAGATATCCCACAATAACTAAAATCGATTCGTGTAAATTTCATGGATATGGAGAAAGTCATAATTGGATAAAAAAATATATTCTAAAAATTACCATATTGAAAGATAAATTTAATCCGACACAACTTAGATGTCATGCACATAGAAAAAAATATGTTTGACAATATTCTTAATGCTGTTATGGATGTAAAAAATAAAACAAAGGATAATATTAAAGCAAGAATGGACTTGAAAGAGTATTGTAGGCGATGAGATTTGGAGCTCTATAAGTTACCTAATGGAAAGATGGTGAAACTAAAAGCTAATTTTAGCTTCACATTAGACCAAAAAAGAGTTATTTGTGAATGGGTGGGAGGGTTGAAAATGCCCAATGGATATGCTTCAAATCTAGGTAGATGTATGGACATGAACGAAGGCAAGTAATTTGGAATGAAAAGTCATGATTGCCACGTATTTATGGAACGCTTGTTGCCTATTGCATTTAGAGCATTACCAAAATCAATATGGAAGCCTCTTATCGAGTTGAGTATAGTTTTTAGAGATTTATGCTCAACTATGCTACAGGAGGAGGATTTAATATAAATGGAATACAATATCTCTATCATCTTATGTCAATTGGAACGTATATTTTCACCTAGTTTCTTTGACTCAATGGAATATTTACCTATTCACCTACCATATGAAGCACGAGTCGGTGGATCTATTCAATACAGATGGATGTATCCCTTTGAGAGGTAAAAAATAATATTTCTTTATTTATTTCAAATCTTTATCCACATAATCTTTCATATCACATGATGTAACATACAATGCTATGTTCATAGGTTCCTTAATAAATTAAAAGAAATGGTTAAGAATAAAGCTCATGTTGAAGGCTCTATATGTGAGGCATACTTAGCACAGAAGATATCTTACTTTTGTTCGTATTATTTTAAGCCTCATGTGCATATTATGGGCGTTGGAGCTAATCGAAATGATGATAGCTAGGAAAGAGTATGAAATAAGATACCAACCAACTCTTTCAATATTCAATAACTTGGCTGCCCATCTGGTCAGTATAGAACTCGGTATTTAAATGATGCGGAGCTTACTACTGCAACATTACATATATTGTTAAACTATAATGAAGTGAAGCCATATCTTAAGTGAGTATCGAATCCTTCTTAATTCTACACATAACTTTATACTTAATTAATAAATCTATCAAAACTAATACAATATGGTATTTTAGTATGTTTGTGCAGCACATACATGCTTCCACACATGGACGTCTTAGTGATGCTCAGATAGATGCAATGATTGAGGCTTCATTTGCATCCTGATTTAAAGATTATGTAAGCTTTAACTCCTGCTTGTGCTAATAAAAATTTTTTATTCATGTAAAATATAAATACTAATACATTATTTTTGCAATTTATGATTAGGTGCACAATCCTTGTAGTATAATACAAAATCAACACTTGAATGACTTGAAGGGAAATTCTGATTTCCCGGTCCAAGTTCGTTTAGATCTGATCAGATCAAGAGATATATTTTAAAATATTTTTTTTTGATCTGTATTAGATCTGGGATGTTTTAGATCTGATTCTTATTATTTTAATAAAAAAAATAAAGTAAGAATAAATTAAATCAAATTTAATTTACCTGATTTGGGTAATCCTATTACCCTGCTGATGATCCTGTATGCAACGGAAGGTTCTGGATCTAGCCATGCAAGCGTCTAGCCTCTATCGGTATCCACTCGGACTGGATCTGGAGATCCTCTTCTTCTCTATCACGTCTCCAAAAATCATATCTGAATCTGATATGGAGGATCTCCAAAACTTCTTTTGAAGATCAGCAGTCGTCCTTTGCAGCAGTGCGGCCTTCTTATTTTTAATCTCCTTTGTTTGATCTGGATCGCACCAACCAAGCTCCAAAACTATTTTGGATGTGGAAAGGAGAGGAAGAAGAAGCTTTGGTGTGGAGGAGGAGAGGAGAAAAAGCCTTGGGCATGGGGAATTCTGATTACTCTTTGAGTTGGGTACAGGGTCTTATTTATAGACTAACTGTGATCCAACTCCTCTTCTTCCCAACCAATCACAACCCTTTGTGAAATCAAATCTAAATCTGATTGATGGAAATAGAGTCCCCTGGATTCCTCCTTAGAGGACGCTTAAGATCAGTCAAACTGGATTCTTAGAAGAACTCTAATTGGAATCCAAAAGGGAGGTGGAGTCCTTATCCAACAAGGACTCCAGGGCGCCTCCAACTTGGGTGCACGCCTAGGGCCCTAGGCGTGCGCCCTCCTCCTTGCCAGGTTCTGGCAGGGGGACAGGCCCCCACCAGCTCTCCAATAGGTGCATGACATGTGGTCAAAAGTCAAAGTGTCAATGGTCAACATTTGACCAGTCAAAGGTAGACTTTTGACCAAAGTCAAAGAACAAGAAATGGCAGGTGACCAAAAATGGCAGGTAATGTCTTACAAAATAAGACAACCTATTTTTTTGACTTGGACTACCTCCAGTCAGACCATATGAAGGCCTCTGATTGAGCACAAACTCCTTTGGCTCAGACAGGACAACTTATTTATGATAGTAAAAGAAGAACGTTAGGTTCAATCGAGTGCTAGCACGATTTTCTTGAACCTAATTGAATCTCATTCAGATCAATTGAACTAGATCAGTTCAATTGATGATCACCAGATTCAAACCCTTATTTGTGTGACCCAGTTAGGTTCAGTTCTGTATGGTAATGGGATATGTCATGATCTCTATCATCGACATCATCGAAACTCCTTTCGATGGATCAGAACTCTTCTGATTCGAACAGTTAGAATGATCGATCATCTAAATCATTCTAATTGCTCCCAAAATCCACCAGTGACACCTAGCAGTATATGGTGGCAACCCATCAGAGCTGAATGCGAACCTCTTGGTGCAGCTACCTGTGTGATTAAGTTCTTCTATCTTGAGCCCTGATCAGATTAGGGTTAAGGTGAACTCGTCAAACCCTAGTCTCTGTCATATGATGTAATCATTCGATTCGAGTCCAATGTGAAAATCTAAATAGAAACTCTTTCTATTATTTCACTCTACCATGGCCATGGACTTCTTGGACTTGATTCTCATGATTCATCATAGGGCTGCTCCTCTACCACCGAGGTAGATAGATTCCATCTTGATGCAATCCAGTTCCTACAATGAACATGCTATAGCCAACATACACCTCAGAGTTCCATATGGCTAGGAGACCGAGTAATGGTGTAGTCAAACTATAACACCCTCAAGGTGAACTGCCGATGCACCTCAGGTCAAAGAACCAGACACACTACTGCAGCATCGAGTCAGTCATTGACGAGAAGGTAGACTTCCCTAATGACTACTCGAGGTGGTCACGCTCAGTGCCCTCGTTCTCTAACGAGTATCTATACTCTCGCTTCGGTGTCTCCACACCGTAGACTCAAGACTCATCTACTAAAGAGAAGCGATTGTACACCAACCTTCCAGATCAATCACCATCCTCGTGATGATCCTATGGTCGGGAGCACTTTATGAGTTAATAATGATTATTCATGTCTTAAATTTTCAACTCTTGAAAATATGAATTATCATTACCATTAACTCAAAGGATGTATCACAGACACTAAATACACATATGTGATAGAAAATAACCCATTTTATTAATTATAGTCAAAATTATAATTTTGCCCCTAGAAGTGTATTACAAGTGTCAGCCAATTCTGGCTTCTATGGCACATATATCTAACAATCTCCCACTTATTCTAAAGCCAATTGGCTACAAGTCTAGGTCCCATCTTCTCAAGGTGGGCTTCGAACTTCTGCTGATCCAACGGCTTTGTAAGTGGGTCTGTCACATTATCTGTAGAGTTGACTCTCTTGACCTCGACGTAACCCTTCTCGAGGTAATCGCGGATGAGGTGGTATCGCCGCTCAATGTGCTTGAATTTCTGATGAGACCTCGGCTCCTTAGCAAAAGCTATGATGCCATTGTTGTCGCAGTATAGAGGAATGGCATCTGATGGCATTACTCCGATTTTTGCAGCAAACTTCTTGTACCAGAATGCTTCCTTCGCAACCTCTGATGCAGCGATATATTCTGCTTCTATGGTGGAATCTGTTATCACGATTTGCTTGAAACTCTTTCAGCTAACAGCACCACCATTGCACACAAACAGACTGCCAGATGTCGACTTTCGATCATCTATATCAGACATGAAATCTGAGTCTGTGTATTCCTGGACTTGAAGTTCTCCATTACCAAAGACTAACATTATATCCTTAGTTCTTCTCAAGTACTTAAGGATACATTTCACAGAAGTTCAGTGTTCTTCATCTGGATTTGACTGATATCTGCTTGTGACACTCACAGCATGAGCTATATCAGGTCGTGTACATTAGACATTGGCATACATGAGGCTCCCATTGCAGGAAGGCATGTAAGGTATATTGCTCGATGTCGTTTCTATTTCCTCAGGTGTGCTGGGGACATCTTCTATGAAAGATGAATACCATTCTGAAAGGGTATTAATCCCTTCTTAGAGTTTTCCATACTAAACCTCTTTAGTACTTTCTCTATGTACATCTTCTGTAAAAGTTCCTAGGCATCCTATGTTGGTCTATCCCTATTAGACCTTAATTCTAGAATAAAGGATGCTTTCACCTAGGTCTTTTCATGGAAATTCCTTGGACAATCACAATTTTGACTGATTGTCATCATGGGAAATCATTCCCAATAGGAAGGATGTCATCACTACAATACTGAGGAAGAAACAGCGCTCCCACTGACCCTTTTGAAAAAACATGGTTCCTCTTCATTTTGATGAAACCAAAGTTATTTGATCAAACATCATTGAAATGAGGTGTTCAGTCTCCAAATGTTGTTAATGTCCATATTATGGACCTTTGGCAGGCTTTGGCAAACCTTGTGATCAGTATCATTTGGATGTAAAATCTAGCGGTGAGTCTTCATATATAGAATATCTTCTCAAGATTCCCATCTAAGAATGCCGTTTTCACGTCCATTTGCCATATTTCATAATCGAAAAGGCTGCAACAGGCAAGCAAGTGCGGATGGATTTTAGCATAGCTCAGCGTGAAAAGTATCCCTGATATTCATGCTTCGTATGACTATGAACCTTTTGCCAAGTCTAGCCTTGAATGTCTCCAACATTCTCATCTTGGCACTCAATCTTTTCTCTTGAAGATCCATTTACATCCCAATAGGTTACTATCCTTCTGGTGGATCTACCAAGGTCCAGACTTGAGTTGAGTATGCATTCGAGTCAATTTGCTGACTGCATTTGCCTCTAGCCATTCTCAGAGTCGATATTCTAGATATCGCCTTCTGTAGTTTTGGGATCATCTCCATTGAGCACCATTACCTACGAGGAACATTTTCTCTACTTCTCTCTTGAAATAATACCTAAGTATCTGTTCAGAGGGGATGGAAAACTCTTTCCGAATCTCCGAGGTGGAGGAGATGTTCTTATTGGCTCAACCTGATTTGGTTCCACATTGGTCCTTAGCTCATCTGCTCTTGTGAGACTTTTCATCAAGCTGTAATCTATCTGTTCCAATTGCGCTATCTTGAATAAATATTTTCAAGAAATGGCAATGTCGACTTCACAATTCAACATTTGATTGGTCTTCTGGAATATGTAGAAATAGTATCAATGACTCTTTAGGATTATCCTATAAATCGAACTCTGAAGCGACCTAAACTTTAACTTGTTATCTGTTGTTGTCTTTTGCATTGAGCGGAAACCCCAAATTTGAGTATACTCAGACTTGGTTTCTTACCAGTGCCATATCTCATACGGTGTGTGGTAGGATGACGAGTTTTAGGGAACCCTATTCAGTAAATAGAATTTAAAAGTCAACAATGAGTGATTCCCAAAAGAATCAGGAGAGGTCTGTGAAGCTCATCATGTGATCGACCATATCTAATAGGGTCGATTCTTCCGATTCTTAATCCCATTGAGTTGAGGTTTCCTGGTGGAGTTCATGAGAGACATTGCATTTATCCTGTAGATAGTCTAGGGAATTTTCTACTAAGGTATTCACTCTCCTCGATCTGATCGAAGAACCTTAATGGATTTTTCCATTTATTTTTCTACTTTATGTCTGAATTCTTTGAACTTTTCAAAAGCTTCAGACTTGTATCTCATAAGATACACATATCCATACCTAGATAAATCATCGGTAAAGATAATGAAGTAGATAAAATTGCCTCTAATTGGCACATCAAATAGGCCGCACACATCTGTATGCACTAGGGCAAGGAGATCTATGGCCCTCTCCCCATGTCCAACAAAAGGGAGTTTAGTCATTTTGCCTTAAAGATAAGATTCATAAGTTGGATATGACTCGAAAGTCAATGGACTCAATAGCCCATTTTTCTCCAATTTGTTGATCCTATCTTCTGCTATATGATCTAATCTCAGGTGCCATAGATATCTATCGTTTGGACTATCCCTAGGTCATTTGGCATTCATATTTTGCTCGATAGTTAGAATAGGTACATCAATATGTAGCTGATAAAGACCATTAATAAGAAAACCATTTACAATATTATTTCTTTCATAAAGAATGTTACAATGGTCTTTAAAGAAGGTAATCACATAGCCTTCTTGTGCTAAGCGATGAAACTAGAAATCAAAATTCCTGCTAGCTAGCAAGGCACAAATAATAACAGTCTTGTCAAAACTAAGTCTAAACCAGATTGGAAATTCAAAGAGGGTATGTTTTTACGACTACTGCAGCAACTCTTGCTCCATTACCGACGTGTAGGATCCTGTCTCCATCTCTTAGCCTCCTGCTATCCTCAAGACCCTGCATGGAAGTGCATAGATGAGCACTAGAATCAGAGTCAAGCACCCAACTGGATGCAGAAGAAACCATAAGATTAGACTCAATGACGAGCATACCTCCAGAAGAACCTTCCTTCTTGTTCTTCAAGGTGGCCAGGTAAGTAGGGCAGTTCCGCTTCCAATGGCCGTCGCTGTTGCAATGAAAATACTTTCCTTTGACAGCGGCTTTCATCTTCGGCTTGCCCTTCTTCTTCTTTGTTCCTTCTCACCTTCTGCTTTTTCGTAAGACTTCTTTTCTTTTCATAAGACTTTTCTTTTGGAAAAGTCCGTTCCATAGCAAGAACTAAGTCTTAGAATCTTTCATAGAAAGCTCAGCGGTAACTAGCATATTCATTAATTCGGCCAAGAAATTCTGAAGTTTATGCATGTGGTAATTCATGATGAATTGCCCATATGCATCAGTCAAGGATTGCAGAATAATATCGTTCTGCAGGTCCAAGTCCAACTTTACATCGAGCTTCTCAAGCTCTTCCAAGTCCTTGATCATCATCAGACAGTGATCTTGGACTAACTGCCCATCACGCATCTTAGCCTTAAAAAATTATTTCGTGACTTAATATTTGGCTGCGCGACTCTGTTCACCAAACATCTCTTGCAGGTGAGCCAACATTTGGCGAGCAGTTCCGATATCCTCATGTTGGCGTTGGAGCTCATCAGACATCGAGTCCAACATGTAATATCTAGCCTTATTATCTTCGTCTATCCATTTTTTCAGAGACGCTCTCTGTTCAATGGATGGATGGGCTGGTAAGGTGGGAGAATTCTGATTCAGTACATGGGTTAACTTCTCAGAACCCAAAACTATTTTGTAGTTTCTGAGCCAATCTTTATAATTAGGTTCGGTCAGTCTATGTGTGTCCAGGATACGTGCCAATGGATTGGAGGCAGACATTTTTCTATAGAGAGTCAAAGATTCTAGTTAGATACTGTAATTATGACTTGACCAATTTATTTAAAAATTTTATTTTTAAACAAATTAGCTTCCACTATTTTCTCGGATCCCTACACTCCCTCTGTAGATATGCGAAAATCATCACGATTAATGATTTCTAGTAGGTGGTGTGGTCTCACCAACTGACTCATCACCTCACCTAACAGTTATTGGTGATGGGTTAGCCAATGAGTGAACAACTCTTATTCAATGATTTTCTAATCATGGTGCACCCAAACTTGATCTCTAATTCATGAATCTCACCGTATCCGAAATATTGATCCACTCTTTAGTTAAGTCAGACCCACCATTTGCATAGACTAGATTTCTAATTGAGTCTCTCACCATATCCGAAATATTGAGCCCAACTCATCCTCCAGCCCATAGCATCCAATGCTTAATAGACATGGTTGTGTCTTCTCGGTGCAACTGAGTCACTATATTTAGCCGAGAACAATCAACCCCGGGAAGGGCCCGCATATCTACAATGGTGGAAGACCTCAGACTTAATCTTTTCTTAGGAAGAATTGATTCAGGTCTCATTAAACTAGACTTGTCATAGTCATAACAATTATGACTAACCTAGTGGCATGGGTTAGCTCGGATTATTGACCACCTCAGATCAGAACTGTGTCAACAGATATGGCCAGATAAGTGAGATCGGTGGAAGGAATATGCCATTAACTCATACAAGAACGCATTCAGGTTGAGTAGCTTCCAATTAAAAACCAATCGGTCGTATGTGTCAAACTTATCTTAGACACCAAATTGTTGAGCCAGAACCAATTGGGTTAGCCTACAATCCAGACTCTAACCTCTAAGCCTAATTAGGTCTTGCTTGATCGTGACTCGATCTTGACCCAGACTTAATCCTATTAGGTCGGTCAATTTAAGCATTGTTGATCCCATCTAACCAACTCTTGATTTGGTTTGATCAATCGCTTAGACCTAATTGAGCTATCCAAGCTCGAATCCAGTATTATGAATATGTCTTAGATATGAAATTCTCAATTTTAGACCTAATTGATATTTTATAATCTTAATTTTTAATTAAGAAGGGTTCATAAACAAAATATGCATAATAAATCCTAGGATTTCAGGATCTAGGATTTTGCAGAAAGTAAGTTTTGGATTTCTGATTAAGGACGAACACGCAGCACCCCTACACATCATAAGAACACCCCATCAAATGAGAAGAGAGGGCCTTTAAACCCTTCTTCATTCTTATGACCGGACGGCCAAGAGGAATATCTTAATCAGGAACATGCAATACTACAAAACAGTTTTAGATCTATATCATATATCTCATATACAAATCAGATCTAAACATGGCATATTTTGCATACATTTCATGTATCAAATCATGCATATTTTCAGATCTAAATTATCTCATAATAATCTAAAAAATTAGATTTAAATTGATCTAATCAAATAAATTCTAATCTAGATAATTATGCAGAACTATTCTACAACTAGTCTAGACATGCATCTATCATATCTCATATGATATTTAAAATTAAATAATTTTTATTTACTATTTTTTAGATATTATTATAATCATTATAATATCAAAAAATAGTAAATAAATAGATCTAAAATATGATTTAATCAGATTAAATCAAAAACATGCAAGACTATTCTATAGAACTATTCTATTTTAGAACTAGTCATGCATATTTCCTAATCTTAGATCCAAATTATTTAATTATAATTTTTCTAATTTTAGATCTGATCACATCTCATGTGATATCTAAAATTATTTATTTTCTAATTAAAATAAATTTAAAATTAGATCTAAATACTTTTAGAACCATGACTCTTATACCAGTTGAAGGGAAATCCTGATTTTCCGATCCAGATTCGTTCAGATCTGATCAGATTAAGAGATATATTTTAAAAAAAAAAAATTTAATCTATATTAGATCTAGAATATTTCAGATTTAATTCTTATTATTTTAATAAATAAAATAAAGTAAGAATAAATTAAATCAAATTTAATTTATCTGATTTGGGTAATCCTATTATCCTGTTGATGATCCTATATGCAGCGAAAGATTCTGGATCTAGCCACGCAAGCACCTGACCTCTATCGATATCCACTCAGGTTTGATCTGGAGATCCTCTTCTTCTCTATCACGTCTCCAAAAATCAGATCTGGATCTGATCTGGAGGATCTTCAAAACTTCTTTTGAAGATCAATAGTCGTCCTTTACAGCAGTACAGCCGTCTTGCTTTTGATCTTCTTTCTTTGACCTGAATCGCACCAACCAAGCTCCAAAACTATTTTGGACGTGGAAAGGAGAGGGAGAAGAAGCTTTGGTGTGGAGGAGGAGAGGAGAAAAAGCCTTGGGTGTGGGGAATTTTGATTACTCTTTGAGTTGGGTACAGGGTCTTATTTATAGACTAACTGTGATCCAACTCCTCTTCTTCCCAATCAATCACAACCCTTTGTGAAATCAGATCTAAATCTGATTGGTGGAAATAGAGTCCCCTGGATTTCTCCTTAGAGGGCACCTAAGACCAGTCAAACTGGATTCTTAGAAGAACTCTAATTGGAATCCAAAAGGGAGGTGGAGTCCTTGTCCAACAAGGACTCCAGGGCGCCTCCAACTTGGGTGCATGCCTAGGGTGGCGTGTGCCCTCCTCCTTGCCAGGTTCTGATAGGAGGACAGGCCTCCACCAGCTCTCCAATAGGTGTGTGACATGTGGTCAAAAGTCAAAGTATCAATGGTCAACGTTTGACCAGTCAAAGGTAGACTTTTAACCAAAGTCAAAGAACAAGAAATGGCAGGTGACCAAAAATGGCAGGTAATGTCTTACAAAATAAGACAATTCTTTTTTTGACTTGGACTACCTCCAGTCAGATCATATGAAGGCCTCTGATTGAGCACAAACTTCTTTGGCTCAGACAGGACAACTTATTTATGATAGTAAAAGAAGAACGTTAGGTTCAATCGAGTGCTAGCACGATTTTTTTAAACCTAATTGAATCTCATTCAGATCAATTGAACTGGATTAGTTCAATTAATGATCACCATATTCAAATTCTTGTTTGTGTGATTCAGTTAGGTTCAGTTCTATATGGTAATGGGATATATCATGATCTCTATCATCGATATCATCGAAACTCCTTTCGATGGATCAGAACTCTTCTGATTCGAACAGTTAGAATGATCGATCATCTAAATCATTCTAATTACTCTCAAAATCCATCAGTGATACCTAGCAGTATATGGTGGCAATCCATCAAAGCTGAATGCGAACCTTTTGGTGCAGCTACCTGTGTGATTAAGTTCTTCTATCTTGAGTTCTGATCAGATTAGGGTTAAGATAAACTCGTCAAACCCTAGTCTCTGTCATATGATGTAATCATTCGATTCGAGTTCGATGTGAAAATCTAAATAGAAACTCTTTCTATTATTTCACTCTGCCATGGCCATGGACTTCTTGGACTTGATTCTCATGATTATCATAGGGCTGCTCCTCTACCACCGAGGTAGATAGATTCCATCTTGATGCAATCCAGTTCCTACAATGAACATGCTATAGCCAACATACACCTCAGGATTCCATATGGCTAGGAGATCGAGTAATGGTGTAGTCAAACTATAACACCCTCAAGGTGAACTGCCGATGCACCTCAGGTCAAAGAACCAGACACACTACTGCAGCATCGAGTCAGTCATTGACGAGAAGGTAGACTCCCTAATGACTACTCGAGGTGGTCACGCTCAGTGCCCTCGTTCTCTAATGAGTACCTGTACTCTCGCTCCGGTGTCTCCACACCATAGACTCAAGACTCATCTACTAAAGAGAAGCGATTGTACACCAACCTTCCGGATCAATCACCATCCTCATGATGATCCTATGGTCGGGAGCATTTTATGAGTTAACAATGATTATTCATGTCTTAAATTTTCAACTCTTGAAAATATGAATTATCATTACCATTAACTCAAAGGATGTATCACAGACACTAAATACACATATGTGATAGAAAATAATCCATTTTATTCATTATAGTCAAAATTATAATTTTGCCCTTAGAAGTGTATTATAAGTATCAGCCAATTCTAGCTTCTAAGGCACATATATCTAACATGACTTAGTCTGGGGTCCTATGAGAGTGGTAAAAATATGACCCATGTATTTTATTGGTGGATTCAAATTTCACACACATGCATACAATGAGGGTAAAAAAATAATCAATAGTGGAGTGCGTGTTAAGGGCAGAGGACATGGTGATAATGAAAGTGATTTCTATGATATTCTTAAGGAGGTGGAGTTACAATATCTAAATCAAGGTGATAAAAGGATGGTGATATTTTACTGTGAATGGTTTGATCCTATCATAAATCGTGGGATGAAAGTACATAAAAAATACAATATCGTTGAGATTCGACATCATAGAAGATATCCAAAGTTTGATCCATTCATTCTTCCCCAACATGTGGTGCAAGTATATTATTTACCTTATCCTAAGAGGATAAGAGATAAAGTAGATTGGTGGATGGTCATTAAGACAAGACCAAGAGGTCGAGTAGATAATGACCATATTTTGGAGCCTACTTTTCAAGATGAGAAGATGTTTCGAGTCAATATAATAGATGATAATGAGTCCATTGAAAATTTACGAGATAGTGAGGGATTATTTGAGGAGGTTGATGCATATCTTCAAGGCACCATTGATGATGAAGAAAAAGAACATGAAAAGAAAGTTGAAGAAGAAGAGGAAGAAGAAGAATATTTCACTGATGAAGATGATTCAGAAAGCAACAAAAAATATGAAGATGATAATGAGGACGATGATGAGTAACTATGATATAATATTTATCCTTTTAGGTACGTAATTTTTTTACTTTTTTTATTAATAGGTGATAACTTATTTATATATATACTTATTTAATATTATTGATATTTATTTTATATATACGTTATTATAATCTTTACTTGATATTTATTTAATATTTAGATTATTGTAATCGATACTTGATATTTGATTTATTTTATATTTATATTGTTGTGCATATACAGATGTCATCTTTAGATCGAGTTGGAAAAGGGAAGAAAAAGTCATCTACTTTTCAATCAAAAAAGACTCACGCAACCACTTCAACCATGACAAACTTACCACTATTCTCAACCACCATGGCCCCTTAGAAGCTTCACTTGCCATCTTCTACCATTGTCACATCATCTTCCTCTCCTATTACACCACCCTTTTCAACCATATCACCTCCTTTCCATCCTATGCCACCATATCTCCCTACTATGACCTCAGGATCTTTTACTACTCAACCACCATATTCTAGTTTCCTTTCACCTTCCATTTTCATTACTTTCACTACCCCACCCTCTTCCTCCACTATGCCACCATCATTTCCTGCATATCCATCACTTTATTTTCAATACCCAAATACTATGCCATACATACCTAGCCCTACTTGCAGTCCTTCCTCTTCTCACATACTATAGTTCCACTTGAGCAGACACCGCCTATCCAATCTATGCACACTTCTACCACTACAACTTCTAGTCAAGAGGGTTTGCACACACAAACATCAGAGAAAGCACTGTTAATTCCAAGTGATTATAGATAAAATTATATAATATTTAATTTATTATACTATTTTATTCAGTTGAAATAAATATACATGATTGTTTGACTTTTATTTATTTGTACAGTTTCAATGATGATCATATGATGACCCATGCTTTGGTCGAAATTCTTAAAAGCAAGTATGACGGTCCTTACTCTACATGGAAGAAGATTTCAAAGAGGACATGAGACATGTGGTTTCATGAGTTTGAGGCAAAAATATTTTTAAGTTTATTAGATGCCTTTGTTTGCTTATATTTGATTTAAAATATCTATATATTTTGTTGATATTAAACTTTTTTTTCTTTTTGTAGAAAAAATTTTAATGAAATCCAGAGGATGAGCAGCATATCCGAAGGAATTGGGAGCGTCATGGTTCAAATTATCTTACTGATATATTTAACGAGGCTCGTGAAAATCATGACTGCAAGCCAGATTGCATTGGAGAGGATGTATGGCAGGAGTTATGAAAATATTGGGATAGTGATGAGTTCAAAGCCAAAAGTCAGAAGAACAAGAAAAATCGTGCATTCAATTGTGGTGGATTAGGCTTCCCACTTCATACTGGTGGTTCTATCAGTATTAGCGACCATGCTACAAGATTGGTATTGATTTATTCTTTATGATATTTTTTTTTGTTTATTGTTAATACATCTTATTCTTTATCTACTTGTTAATAATATAACTTTTGTTTTTAAAGTTGCTAATGTTGTTTGTGTCATGAAATTCAAACGCAGAAGTTGAACAGGGCACCTACATTGGATGAGCTCTTCAGACACATCCATCAAAAGAAAAAAGAATAATAATTAGTAGGTGAATAAGAGGGTAGAGACCGCGTATGTAAGTATTCAAAAAGCTATAATTCATATATTTATACTATTTGTATGTTTAATTTATTATATTTAATATCTTTTGCAGACTAGCTTTACACAAAAGTGGCAAAAGGTGCAATCAAGTTAGAGTTTGACTAGAGAGGATGGTGCAGAATTATCACAGCAGTAGTCTCAGCCATCCATGATGCATGTATGGAAAGAAATAGTTGGAGAGAACAATGGGCGGATTTATGGACTTGAATCACAAGCTAGCTTGTTGATAGGCTCCTCTTCTGGCCGCACATCCTCACGAGTTCCTGAGGAGTGAATTCAGAAGCGAGAGAAGATTTATAGTATGTTTGAGATCGTATCTGCTTGAAATGAGGAGTTAGCTACTCAGAACAATCAATTAGCAATCCAGAACAGTGAATTAGCCATCCAAAATAATGACTTGGCTGCTTGTGTTTCTCGTACGGAGGAGTTCATGTGCCTTATGATGGAGAAGATGCAGGTGTTTTCAACACAGCCTCTAGCTGCTGCTTCTACAAATGATGATGATTGTGATGAGAACAACAATGATGATCTAGAGGAAGAGGATGGTCACTTATGATTTTCTTTTTTGACAATGATTGGAATGATGATATTTGTGATACTTATTTTTTTTGTTATAAACTTGAATATGACAAGGATGATGATACTTTTGAAACTTCTATTATGATTTTGATACTTATGATACTTTTAGATATGATGGCCATTTTTTTTATGATAATTATGATTTTCTATTAGGATTAATATGCTATATTTATGTTTATGAATTTGTTGTTATATATGGATTATTTACATATCACCAGGTGTATTAAAAAAAAAGATATTTTAGGTTTTCTAATAATCAGATTTAAATAATGCTAGGGATATTTTCCTCAGAAAGATATTTTGCAAGAGATTTTTTTCCTTGAAAAGTTATTTTGCAAAGAATTATTTCCTTAAAAAATTATTGAGCGAGGGATAATTCCCTCAAAAAAATATATAAGTTATTTAAAAATTTTAAAAAATTTCTCAAAAAATCTCTTGAAAATTTTTCCTAGAAAAATTCCTAAAAAAATCATTCGACAATATTCCATTGAAAAATCCCTCGATAATTTTTCCTCAAAAAATCCCTCGGTAAATCTCTCGAAAAATTCCTCGATAAATTTTTCTCAAAAAATTTTTCAATAAATTTTTCTTAAAAAATCCCTCGAAAAGATTCTCTCAAAAAATTTCTCGAAAAGATTTTCTTGAAAACTCCCTCGAAAAGATTCCCTCAAAAAATCCCTTGGTAAATTTTCCTCAAAAAATCTATCGGAAGTCTCCAAGAAAAAAAAATTCCATTGAAAAATCCATCAAAAAATAAAATCCCTTGGAATAATTTGCGAGGAGGATTTTTTCGACAACCTTTTTTTCATTAAAAATTCATCAAAAATATAAATTTTTGATGGATTTTTTTCTTTTTCCCTCGAAAAATCCTTCGAAAATGGCCCTTTTTCTTGTAGTGATATAACTCAGATAATTAAACCTTATGATTATAAAATCAAAGATATTACTAAATAGATGATAAATCATATTAATAGTATTTTTATATGGTTGCATTTTTTAAAAAAACTTAATAAGTGCTATATATATAATTATATAGGGTTACATGTCGATTCAAATATTTGGATATGAATCAAATAGTTGTCTATCCATATCCATATCTATTTTTCTTTAACAGATATGGATATAAGTTAGATCCCTAAATTTCTATTCATATCTGGATTAATTAATATACGAAAATAGACCTTGATGGATAATATCCATACTACTTTCATCCCTAGACTTAGGTGAGGAAGCAATAGGCCACTTAGATGTCCATGCTCACCTGCACTGGATACATTGAGCTACAATTAGGTTCTTATTAGTAAAAATTGTTCAACATTATTGGCATAGCACCTTGTTTAGGGCATCGGTAGCTTAGAGATAATTTCCTTCATGTTCTTTGCCTTTGCTTCCATATTCACTTTGTTAGAAAATCTTTCTTATTTAATGTTATAATTTTATGTTTGATATTTAATTAGTAACTTTCTACACACAATAAAAAATAAAATTAAAGTTTGATATTATCCAATTTGAGGCATGCTTTGAAAGATGCTTCTTTTAGAGTAGAATTCGGTATATCTAAGTGCAAATAGTTGATAGTGGTCTACTCCCAAAATACAGCAAACCACATCGTGCTCTCATTGAAGTACACTCTTATAAAGGAGATCAGAGCCAAACCCAAATTAGCCAAATCTAAATGTGTTGATAATCTGCAAGCTGTAACGATTTCTATTAATCCTTTTTTATGTGGACACCATCCCATTTTCAAGTGCTTAATGGATGCACTTCAGTTCACTCATTTAGTGCTCTCAATTCTCTCTCAAATAAATGAGAATATTGTACTAATGGATGGAAAGTATGATTTTTTTCTATTTATAAATGTAAAAGGATAAGTACAATTGTATGCTTAAGTATCCTTTCATTGGATATATCCCTCCATATAATCTATTTGTTTGTCAAGGATTGCATCCCTTAGAATCCCAGTAAGATTCGATACATCTTTTCATTAGAATACATCTCTTTATTAACGTAAATCTCTCAAAGAGTCCATTTGTGATGCATCCATTCCGGATGTTTTATGAGGAGAGAAAACAACTTCCCAGATATCTTGAAAGAAACAATTAATAGATGTATCCATAGGATTCTATAAAATTTAGAAGAAGAAAGAGAAATAAAGATAAAATACTAAATATTATCTATTTAGAAAATCAAATTACTAGAAAGTCTAAGATAAAATTTATATTTAAATAGATTTATATTTATAGAATTCTAAAACCTCCAAATTTTGAATAAAATATTTTATTAATAAATCAACATGTTGGAATTTCCATTCTAATATGATTTATATATAGCACAAACCATCAGTCATGGCCTCATGGGGCACGTGCATCTCCCATCCCTAACTTTTTGTCGCCTTTCCAAAACCTCTTGTCCTTTTATCTCCATATCCTCCATATTTTATATGCTAAATACTCATCATAAAAATACAAATAATTTAAAAATGTATAAAAATAATCGGAGTCCAAGAACTGGCGCAATAGCGAAGGTCAATCACCAAAAAGCTAAAAGTTGGCCCAAGAAGCAGCGTATCTGAATTTTAGCTATGAAATTGTTACTTTTGTTGGAAAAAATTTAAAAAAAAAAAAAAATCTCAATTTTTTTTTAAATTTTATTTAAATATTTTAATTTTATTTTTAAATTTTATTATTTAAATATTTATGATATCATTATCTTTTTATTATTATATTTTTAATTTATTTTTATTAGTCTTTTAATTATATATTTTAATGGATCAATAAAAATTCAAACGGTCATGTACATTTAATTTTATTTTTATTTTTTAATTATTAAATTTTTTATTAAAAATTTTGATTATTGGGTTTCTTATTAAAGATCTTAATGAGTTAACAAAAATTCAAAAAATCATAAAGGATCATATTGGATGGTTGTAAAAGGACTATCTTAAGTTCTCCTATCTATTTCTCTTTCTTTTTTTCTTCTAATTTTTTTTTTATCTTTATGATTATTTTTTTGAATGTTGAAAGAGTTTCTACCAATTTCTTTCGCAATCATGCTCCCATGCGGAGGATTTCGATCGTATCTTAGGATGATTTTTTTAGATTTTTTTATATAAGGGATGGTAATACATCTTAGAACAATGTTCAATATACTTCCAAATTTAATTATTTTTATTTTTAATATTCTATAAAATATTAAAAAAAATTTAAGTCCCGTTCCAACATTCTAAAATAGTTTTACAGATTGTGATTAAGAAAACGAGGAAGTGTCCACAAACAAATTCCACGAAATTTTTTACGTTCATGCAGTCATGATTATTTTTCTACCGTGACTCAAATATGATAATTTAATTACTAGGTTGTTTCATATTTTTTATTTTAAATATTTATGCTGCTTATTTTTATGTTAGAAGAGTACGATGATCTCTTTTATGGCCATTCTCGCCTATCTGTCTAATCAGTTTATGGTTAGGTATTTGACAGTATCGCAGGAAATATCTTAGACTAATTAAAATCATGGTTCATGATCCTTATCTTGTAATTATAGTATTCTCCGATAAAACATCTAGAAAGAAAAGGGTGATGCTTTTGATTTTAACTAGAGCTACAAAAGAAGAGCATGAGACTCTTATTTTTGGAAAGAATCCAGAAGGAATTTGCATACGGTTAAACATATATGATTGAGATAAAAGAGAGTTATAAAGAATATTAGAAGCATCTAAATCTGAAAAACATTATAGATTATTCACTAAAATTTGCAAACAATTTGCAATGACCGAAATTTTTTTTTTAAAAAAAAAAAATGCGTTTAATTTTCTATTCATGATAAAATCAGCAAGTGAATGTTTGGTAAAGAAATTTGATCGGATTTGGGGTTTTCAGTAGCGTGGATAATCTATGACTAGGTTTTTGAGACTGGGAATTATTTCGTCATCATCCTCGCTCACCATCTATTACTCATCCGGATCTGTTTCAGATCTGCACCATTCCCGTGGACACTGCAAAAGTCCATTCAAGCTTGGCGGCCAGAATTTCTGCAAGAAAGCAGGCAAAGTGCGGACATTTTGAAATCAAAGATTTAGAAAGCCTATTTCTCTCAGGAAAAACCTTCCCATTATTTCGGTATAGCCTCAGAGTTTTGCCAATCCTGCTGTGGTTAGTTGAAACTGACATGATACAGCACTGCAAAAATATATATAATGTAGTTTAATTAATTGCTTGTTTTTGAGTGATTGCGTTGGACTCTTCAACCCCCGAAGCTTCCTTTTGTTACTTTATAATGAGCATTCTTCGACAGATGCAAGGGTGGAATCCTACATCTTGTTATCACTGTTAGGATGGGATTAATTTTGTCTATTCTTGCTAATTACAATGTGAAACAGTCCTATGTTTCTCGCATATTGGATTTGGCTGTCTGTGTTGCTATTAGGAATAAGTTAAGTGTGAGCCTTGGTTATCAGAATTTGGATCACTTGCTTCGTGATGCTGTATATTATTGGATTGTATATATAAAGGCCCCCTGCAGTCCATCCAGTTGCTCTGATAACTGAACTGGAAGTGTGCTTGCAATTGTAGGGGCCTTGCTTGCTGCTAGTAGGTGTTAATTATAATAAATAAAATACTATGTGCCTAAATACCTGTAAGGACGTCAGTTTTCTGCTAATATACCCTTTGATATATTTGTTCATATATGTCATCAACTGGCTGATAACTCATTTGGTATTTATTGCCTGCATATATCATAGCTTGTTTCTCCTGTGTGCTTATCTACTAATCCTTTTGTTATAAAAACAAATATGTCTTTAACTCTTTGCTAGGTTGTCTCCACTTTCTTGTTATGGGTGTGTTATGTTATGTCATGTCATATTTGTGTTTGGTAGTGCAGAAATAATGATCCTAAAAATGTTATAATTAGTAATATCTGCACTTCCATTTGCTTTTGATCTAGTTCTGTCATTGATTGCTCCAGAGCCTCTTAGTAGGTGAGTCCATGAATCCCACACTTCACCCATTTTCGCTGATCATTTTAAACACCTAAAAATGCATCTCGCTTGAGAACACTTTAGATGAATATAAAATTAAATTAAAAAATGTTTCTTGCTATTTTATTCATTTCGTGTCTTTGGAAGGATTTGTATATTAATTGTAATGTTGAACGGTAGGATAACAATTAGTAAATCAAATGCTGGGTCCATACTATGGCACTGCAATACTTATATCATCATTTTATTTCTCTCTAGATCATCATGTTTGGTCTAAATATAACTATTTTGGTATTTATCAGAAATTATGGGAAGAAGACCTCTTTTGTTAGTCTCATATATATAAAAGATTTAAATAGAACTAAGGTCTTAGAGTCGTCAAGGAAGATAGAGCTTAGCCCATAAAGGATCTTCTAGTAGTAAAAGTCCAATCTCTATGATACAAGATCCCTTGAAGAAGGTTTAATATAGTAATAATAAGCTGATCGGTTGGTCAGAGAGTCACATGTGATTTATCTGATATAGGAGTCATTGATTCCATCCCATCCCTATGGTAATTAATGCTCCTATATAATAATTAGAAAGAGTTTATTTTTGAATAAAACCTAAGAGATATTCCTCGAGATGTAACACTACACGCATCCCTGAAGAGGCTCCCCTATATAAAAGTATCCGTACATAACTGCGGATATGAGATATAAGCTATCTCTAGTAACTCTCATGAAAAATAAAGGCACATGTGCAGGACCACTAATACATAGATTTGCAATAAAGAATTCTTTACTATGTATGTGATAGTTAAAGTCTTGACCAAAAAAATATAGTTCAAGATCTAGTTTACTCTAATTTCTTCAAATAAAAATTATTCACACTAAGTAAGATTAGGTTTTATAAATATACCTTATCCATTGCATAGTACAAGCATAATGAAATTTATATTTTTATTTCATATTTATTTAAAAAAATTAAGTTTTGTGAAGGATTATTGGAGGGAATTCAAAAAGAAAAACTTAAAATTTTTCTTCAAGCATTTTAACCTTATCTTTTAATTTTACTACTGAAATGTTTATGGTATCGTTAATTTCTTTATTACCATGTTTTTAATTTATGATCATTAAACTCCTAATTATAGACCTGATGGATCGGTAAAAGATCAAACAGTCATATGCATTTAATCTCATTTTTATTTTCTGATCATTGAGCTTCTTATTAAAGATCTTAATGGATTGATAAAAGTCTAAATAGTTATAATGGTCATATTAGATGCCTATATAAAAGGACCATCTTGATATTTAATTTTATATATCCCATCTAATCCTCTCCTTCTTTTCCTTCTGTCTTTTTCTTTTCAAATTTTTTATCTTCATGATTATTTTTTTGGGGTGCTGAAAAAATCTCTATCTACCTCTTCTACGGTCGTGCTCGTAGACGGAGGATCTTGGTCATATCTTAAGATAGTTTTTTCGAATTTTTCTGTATGAAGGATGAAAATATATCTTAAAACAGTATCCAGTGCTTCCGAATTTGATCATTTTTATTTTTTAATATTTTATAAATTATTTATAATTTTATTATAATAAAATTTTATTAATTTTATCTAATTTTTTAAATTATATCAGAAATTCTTTAAGTCCCGTTCCAATAGCCTTTTCAGAGAAAGCAATCCCAATCATAGAGCACTTATGTGTTGACTTTTGAGACTTCGGCACACTTTATGGCCTCATGTGTTGACACTTTACCTGAGACAACCAACCATACTTAAAATCAAGAGACTATTGAACAATAGTATATAGCGGTCGCAAATATATCTCTTTCTCATCAGCCCTGTTTTGTGCGTCTCGGCTCTATATTCTTTGAGCTGGCTCTCCGTACATTCTTTCATTTTAAGTTTTAAATAAATAGGATGTAATGCCCTGCTACCTGCTCGTTCACATCAAAAAAAAAAAAAAAAAGAAAAATTCGACGCAACACTAAATATTTAAAAAACTTTGGGACATCACAAACATGTACAAAAAATAATAATAATAAGTAGAAGAAATAACCCTAATGGACTACCGAAATCAAATTTCTTCCTGATATAGAGATTTATTTTCCTCTCCCTTTTTCACTTTTACTATTTTTCCACCGAGGAAGAGAGCCCGACCAGTTTCATTAAGATAGAAATCGAGCAAATGCTCCACTTACTTCGTGAAGATAACGAAAAGTACAACAAAGTGGGGGGAGAGTTGCGCAGAGAAGGGGTGGATGGTAGGGATTTAAGAGAGGGACAACAGAGCAGAGGTTAGCTTATAGAAGAAAGTCATACAGCGACGATATTCTTATCCGTGCATATCTGTAATCATAATCAACCATGATGGTGAATAAAGTGCACTTGGCTCATGGAGGAAGCCTAGGGAACCATAGGTACCGGGGTCGCAACCAGAACAAGGTTCGATTTCCTGTGCATTACTAAATCAAATTGCTCTTCCATGTCAATATCTTCTTTGCTCATTCCAACAGGCAAGTCCCAATCGAACCTATAGAGAAGATTAGCAAGGGCAAGATCTATGGTAGCCATGCCCAATGACATGCCTGGACATATCCTTCGGCCACTCCCAAATGGTAGGAACTGAAAGTGTTGGCCCTTGAAATCGATGTCGTTGTCCTCGAACCTCTCGGGCATGAAGGCTTCTGCATCTTGCCAATGCCGAGGATCCCTATTAATAGCCCAGGCATTTACATATGCCCTCGTTTTCTTGGGTATATCATATCCATTTATCTCGCAATCTTGCATGCATTCTCGAGGGATTAGCAATGGACCTGGAGGGTGCAATCGAAGAACTTCTTTTACCACGAGCTTGAGATAATGAAGTCGTTGGACGTCACTCTGTTCCACCTTCCCTTTGTTTCCAAGGAGTCCTCGAACTTCATCTTGGGCTTTTGTCATAACCATTGGGTTCCTCATCAACTCGGTCATTCCCCAAACCAAGATGGATGTGGAGGTATCTGATCCAGCAATGAACATATCCTGCCAGGCATGGAAGTGATTATGTAATCGGTTTAACATAAATTTTTGACATTTTCTTGGGAAATCAATATAACATGTTTTTTTCTGGTGCAAATATACTTGCATGGAAAATGCACAAAGAAGCTTTTAATTAGATGTACTTTTTTTAAAAAAAATACAATAAAATAAACGGAGGCAATAGAGAATTACTCCAAATTTATTTCGTACTAAGAAATTGATATTGTATTGTAAAATGAGCAGCATTTGGAGCAGCACAAATAGCGTGGAGTGGATGGTGCATAACCTGGATGTTAAGGACCAAAAGCCCTTTCCACGAAATGGAAGGAAGCGTCGATGTGGGTGATGTCAGCGAGGCACTTTTCACATCTTTTTATGCGCTCGTAGTAAGGATTGTATGTTTGTACCCCAAATAAACGATTTATATTTTCCAAACCAATCACGGGATCCTTTCCAACAGCTAGCGAGATTTGAATTTCTATTCCCTCGTCCTATTTTCCACGGGTAACACCGTTGCGCCCGGTAGCGTCGATCCTCCTCCTATTTTTTATGGTGCATGTGTCGCACCGTAAAGATCCGTGCAATCCAATACTCACCTCGAAAATGGATGGGTGTGACTCATCCCGCAACCCTCCATGGTAGGGCAAAACATATTGCACTAATAATTTAGAGCAGAGATCGCATGATTTGTAATGCAGAGTGCTGTATATGCAGTGCTTGACGACGATCATATCATCTGGTTGGTTACGAAGATGGACGGCCAGGATAATCTTGCACGTCATATACAGTGAATAGTCATCCATCCTTTAATGGCTGTCAACATGCACCATACGATACTCGATCATGTAAGATGTGCAAGGTAAAATATCGCAACTAAATAATTCTTGGTTGAAAGCGGACGCATGCCAAGCTGCACCTTGCATGATCCTACTGCTATCTTTCCGATAAAAAACTGTAATAACCTAGTAAAAAAAACATATAACTAGAATGGGGGAACTCCTCTCGTGCGAACTCCCGATGATAACGAAAGCCAAAGAGGACTCAAACTCCTCCCCCAGCGCTCTTTAAAAAAAGCCAAACCTTCTTTTAGAGCCCGACACCCTCTAGCCTTCACCCATTGCCGAAAAGCTCTCTTTCTTGCCATCCTTCTTCCTCTATTTTTTTCTCTTTATTTCGGATAACTTTCTCCATACCCATCAAAATCAAGACCGAAGATCATTGGAAATAAGATAACAATATATCTAATCTTCCTCTACATCTCTAAAGCTCATAGATTTTTGGATTTCCAACTGGCAATCACCAGATTTAGATAAGATCTCAAACACTTTGTTTTGGCCCTCAATCTTTCTTGGATTTCTGGCGACACCTTTCGCTGCCGGCCAACGTATCGAGCCCCCAAGGCTGCACCGCCATGGACTATAGCTCGATCACCCATCTTCCGATAAGACTCCTTTGGAGTCGTAGGGAGAAGAAGGGGATCATGGATCCAAAATTGAGTTTGAAATTCTCTCTCTCTTTCTACTTCATCTCTCCTATTTTCTCTCTTTTTATTAGGAATTATTAGATTTTAGAAAAAGAGAAAAAGAAAAAATAAAAAATAGTTCTCCCCTCTCTCTTTCACTCTCTATTTTTTCTCTCTACAATTTTCTCTCACTTCATGAATTTTCTTTCTCTAGAAATTTTGGGGATAGAGTGTAGACCCTGATGAATCCCGATATATGCATTTGATCAAGCTTGGAATCATGATTGAATGGATCGATTAGATAAAGCATCACCAATAATAGTGGGATGATCGAATTTTATAGATTATACAAGATTGAAATATGTTAATATAAAATTATTTATTATGAATTGAGATGAATAATGTTCGTGGAATATTGAGATTGCATGTAATTTTTATAGATCTTACATATTTTTTAGAATTTGATCTAAAAAATATATAGCCATCCTGCAGCTGAATTTGGGGCAGGAATACCCGACACACACGGCATATGTCACACTCCAACTGCTACCAAACGTTGATCACCTTGTCATTATAAATTTGGTGTGGTGGTTTGTCAGCCACACGTACGAGATATCGGGGGATTGGAATCCTCACCCGCCACAAGTAGAAGTTAGCTAGGGTGCCCACATCATCACGGGCTGCGCAAGGTGATGGTCGGATAGTCCAATTTTAGAGACTAGACCTGTCTAAATCCATAGGTTAGATTCAATGGCCTCATAAAATTGTTTCTATCTCACCTTGGCATCATTCAGTAAAAGCCATTTGGGAAGAAGGTTTGATGCTCATCCAAACATTTGATGGTCCAACGAGCCCCGCCATGCTGGACTTTCTTTGCATGTACTAACTGTTTGCAAAGCTGCTTCCAAGCCAGCACAACAAGCTAGTTGCGCACAAATGCGTGCATCTGCCTATACACATCCCTTAATCATGAAAAAACGTTTGATCTATCCAATCTTGTGCAGGCAACCGTGCATGCATGTGTCGTAAGATCATAGCGTGCAATTTGTATAATTTCTATGAATATATAGTCTTCTAAAAGAAAGAATGGTGAGAAAGCATTGCACATCCTTACGCCCTAAAAAATAAAGGATTAAGATAAAGTTACTAACCAGGACAACAGCTTTGATATGATCCATACTCAACGAGAATCCTCGGGTTGGATCCTTTTGAAGCCCGAGGAGAGTGCTCACGACGTCATCACAGTTTCCTCCACCATGCATGTGTTTCTCAATCTCCTCCTCGAGAAGTTGGTCCATGGCATGGAAACTCCTCTCAAGCCTCGCTTGCACGCCGGTGAGCACATCCAACCACCCCATCATGGGAAAGAAATCCCCAAAAGAAAACCCACCCAATAAAGAAAATGTCTCCCTTAGGAGACCTTGGTATTTGCTACTCGTGCACTCTCCGTTGGCCGAAATCCTCCTGCCAAAGACTTGTTGGGCGGTGATATTGTTAAAGAGGCAAAAAGACATCTCGCTAAGGTTCACAGGACCACTCGAGGATTGCCTCATGATAGTTTGCACCAAGATGTTCCCTTCTTCCTCCCTTATGGACTGAGAGGCCCGCACCCCCTTCGCATTAAAAACTTCTAACATGCTAATCTTCCTTAGTTGCTTCCACTGTTCACTATAGGGTGAAAAGGCAATATCCAATCCACCATAGGAGTATCTCTTGAAGGCTATGAGGGGAGGCCTAGTGCAAAAGACAAGATCATGGGTCTTCAAGATCTCAAAGGCCATCTCTGTGGAGGATATGATGATGGTTGGCATGCAACCAAGTTTTAGGCTCATCAAGGGGCCATACTTCGCCGATAGGAGCCGGAGGGAGCGGTATGGAAGCTTGCCCAACTGATAAAGATTACCGATGAATGGTAGTCCTATCGGACCAGGAGGGAGCCTTGGTCTCCGTTGGGTGGCCTTGACAGATAAGAATATAGCTATTGGAATTAAGAAAAGACATGAGTAAGCTAAGAAAACAAGCAAGAACTCCATAGCTTTTGGTGCCTTATTTTCTTTTGAGAGGAAAGCCATCTTTCTTCATATTTATAGCCGTAGAAGGCAGCTATAAAATGAGGCCTTCCCACCCCCTCCCCCCTATCCATTTTTTGTCTTGGTAAGATGGACAAATTAAACCATTCGAGAGTAAATACATTCATGGGAATCGGAATACAAAATATTTGATAATAAAATAATCATAGTTTAGTAGCCTGTAAAGTGTACCAAAAAAAAAAAAAAAAACAAGAAGAGCCTTGTTCAAGTAAAAAAACAAGAAGAGCCTTGTTCAAGTAGTAGTGAAGTTCCATGAACGAAAAAAAGCTTTTATTTTAAACTAGCAATCAATATTACACCAGTGAAAGAATCTAATTTTTTTATAAAATCATGTGGGCTGCCATTGGTTACATATTTCAAATTATTTACAAAGAATAGGTTAAAAATGATATAGATTAATTAACTGATATGAGTCCAAATAAAAATTGTGGTTCCATAAGTTATTGGGTCATGGTCCAGTTTGCCCCACATATTTACATGCTTATGTGGGCAATGGGACAGCTGAACAAAGTTGGTTATATAGTAAGTACACCCAGCTAATGGACTAGATAGCTTCAGAGTTCAGTACCAGAGTTTGATTGAAAAGTCTTCATCTACCTGGTTGGATGAAAACAACTTCATGGGCTTTGCTTTAGAGGAAAAGGGAGATAAAGCATTGAGTATTCGGATTTGCATATCTTTGAGGGTCCCTCTTCTTGACCTTTTATAGATAAAGGTAATGATTGGATCAACTTGACGTTGTATCACTCTTTTTCAATTTAAAAATATCATGACGAGATTTTAGGCCAAAATTCTCGAGATGCAATTGTTATCCCTTTCTTATTTATTAATAATCAGTTAGATAGAATTGTAGTTGGAATAGAACTCTGAAGTCATAGCCGATTTTGAGTAGGACTCTGCTCTGAATCTATACACGTGGACAGAGTCAAAGATGATAAAATAGAACTAGGTTGGATATCGAGGTGCAGGTCGGCTGAAATAAGGATTCAACGAGAGAGGAAATTCAGTAGAAATAGTGGCTCGACAAAAATAATGGCTCGGTAAGAATAGGAGCTCGGCAGAAATAGTGGCATCGGTAATTACCACTTATTCCTATATCCCATGCCAAGCTCAAAGGCCCAATCAGCATGTGTAAGCTAGAGTATAGTTCGGAGACCTCCTCAATCGATGTGCCTATCAAAGATCATATTGAAGTGCTTCAGAATATAGCACTTCAGAAGAATTCATCATAGGTTTTTTTATCGTGCTTAACTTTGGAAAAAATGATATAGATTTTTAGATGAAGTTGACTTTGGAAGAACCCCCATAGGTTCCTTGATGAGGTACACTTCGGAAGAATCCTTATAGGTCTCCTGACGAGATACATTTTGGAAGAACCTTTTCTTTCGAACGGGCTAGTAGATCGGCTAAAATAGTAGATCACCATCAAAGATAGTAGATCTTCAACCAAAGTAG
Organism: Cocos nucifera; assembly: GCA_006176705.1. Classification (NCBI taxonomy): domain Eukaryota; kingdom Viridiplantae; phylum Streptophyta; class Magnoliopsida; order Arecales; family Arecaceae; genus Cocos; species Cocos nucifera. The sequence goes on along the minus strand of QRFJ01000120.1, from coordinate 105,788 downwards.
TCCTTGTCTAAATTATAGGAATATGTTGTATAACCGGTCGAAGTAGTTTCTCCACCGAGGTTGACATGACTATTGAGATTGGTATATTGCCAAGATTATTTTTCTTTGCCAAGGTTACTACGTGTCAATTATCTGAGGATCAAAATTTTACCCTCCAATAATATATATATATATATATACACACGTACATACGTATATATGTATATATGTATATATGTATGTATGTATATGTATATATGTATGTATATATATAAATGATATATATACATATGTCAACTTGAACCTCTAAGAGAACTAGTGCAATGGACCAGTCACAAAGAATCTAGAATTTGGCGTAAGAATCATGTACGTATCCGAATCTTGGCTACTGAATTATTGCTCTTCCAACTTAGAGAAAGGACTGCTACAAATTTTGTTATGTGCAGATTTCTGAGACTTTAACACACTTCTTGACAAAGTCATGATAAATGATAGACTCCCATTATTCCTAAAATCTCTCGCGCTCTCTCTCTGTATAGATATATATCTTTAAACTACATTGTGATACAAGTACGTACGCTTTATGCAAGAAGTTGTATAATTAGATCCTCAACTATTTAAATATTCACTTCTCCATAAGATTGAGACACTCCACTTGAAACATCTGTAACTTGGAGATTTGCTCGATCTCCTTTAAAGCATGTTCTTTTGAAACTCTAACAGTCGAATTTTCCACCATACGGTGCTACTACCGTATATAATGCAAATCACTAGAGGTGAGTTCCACGCCTCTCCAACACCTTTGTTTTCTTTCCACGATGAAGACAATTATCATTAATTACCAAAAAGTCAAAAAAAGACCTATTATTGAAGCGTGCATAACGTGTGTTATAGACAATTCACAAGAATACAATTCATCATTTTCAGAACATTTATGAAATAGTTACAAGAAGAAATTAAATCTTCCACGTCAACACCGGCCCATAGATGGGCCTATCTGGAATCTTTTACATGGAAAGCACTGCAAAATTAAACAGCACAAAGCTAAATATTTAAAGAACTCTGGGACACAACAAACATCTACAAAAAAACAATGAACAGAAGAAGTATCAATAATGGATCCTACTGAAATCAAATATCTTCCTGATACAAAGATTTTTCCCCCCTTCTGTTTCTCATTTTTACCATTCTTTTCGGCGGAGGAAGAGAGCCCAATCAGTTTCATTAAGATAGAAATCGAGCCAGTGTTACCCTTACTTCATTAAGATAATGAGAATTACTGCAGAGTGGGATTTAAGAGATGGACCGCCGAGCAGAGGTCATCCTAGAGAAGAAAGTAAGAGAACATGAAACTTAATGAAGATGGCTCTTCCCATAAGGAAGTAATTATACAGCCGAATCGTAGATAATATAATGTGGATATTCTTATCATCTAAATGTAAACCATCCTTATTTGTAATTATAATCAACCATGATAGTGAATAAAGTGCACTTGGCTCATGGCAATCAATAGGTACTAGGGTCGCCGCTAGAACAAGATTTTCTCGTGCATTACTAAATCAAATTGCTCTTCCATGTCAATATCTTCTTATTCCAGCTGCAGGCAAATCCCAAGTGAACCTACAGAGAAGATTGGCGAGGGCAAGCTCTACAACAACCACACCCAATGACATGCATGGGCATATCCTTCGGCCACTCCTAAATGGTAGGAAATGAAAGTGCTAGCCCTTGTAATTGATATCATTGTCCTGAAATCTCTCGGGCACGAAGACTTCTGCGCTTCGCCAATATCGAGAGTCCCTGTTGATAGCCCAGGCATTTATATATGCCCTTGCCTTATCCATTTATCTTACAATATTGCATACATTCTCGAGGGATTAGCAATAGACCTCGAGGGTGCAATCGAAGAACTTCTTTTACCGTGAGCTTGAGATGATGAAGTCGTTGAACATCCCTCTCTTCCATCTTCCTTTTGTTTCCAAGGAGTCCTTAATTAAACTTCATCCCGGGCTTTCTTCGTAATCGTTAGGTTCCTCATGAGCTCGATAATTCCCCATACCAAGACGGACGTGGAGGTATCCGATCCACCAAGAAAACATTCCGCCAAGCATGGAAGGGATTATCTAATCAGTATAACAAAAATTTTTGACATTTTTTTAAGAAATCAATATAATATGTTTTTTTTCTGATACAAATATGCTTGTCTGGAAAATGCACATGCAAAGATGCTGGTATACGTACTGTATGGTAAAATAATAGCATTTGGAGCAGCACTAATTATCCATGTATCGTTATTGACTACCTAGTGCACTGTAGATAGTGCACATCCTGGATGTCAAGGACCAAAAGCTCCTTCACCAATTAAATAGAAGTGTCGATGAGGGTGATGTCATTTAATTTGAGCTGCCATCCAAGGCACTTTTCATATCTTTTTGTGCACTCGTAGTATAAGAATTGTATGTCTGTAGCCAAAAAAAAAGGATTTATATTTCCAAGCCACTGGTCTAAAAGAACTATCGGCAATTATCGGATCATTTCCAACAACAGAGTTAAATTTCTATTCCCTCATCTTATTTTTCATGAGTACCATCATTGCGTCTAGTAGCATCGATCGTCCTCATTTTTTTCAGCCAAGAAAGTGAATCGAGATCCTTTATGGTGCATCAGTTGTGCCGTAAAGATCGGTGCCTCTTTTTAATGAACGACGTACCATTCATCAAAAATTGATGGGTCTGACTCATTCTGGTAAAGTAAACCATGCATGTTGCATGAGTTGTGAGTTGTGCTGTAAAGATCGGTGCCTCTTGGAATTAATGAACGACGTACCTTTCATCAAAAATTGTTGGGTGTGACTCATTCTGGTAAAGTAAACCATGCATATTGCACTAATAATTTAAAACAGGGATCCCATGCAATATATATATATATATATATATATATATATATATATATATATATATATATATATATATATATATATAAGTGCTTGACAACGATCATATAGAATAATCTTATATGTCATGTATAAATTATGCTTAACATACAATTTTTAGTATAGCTTTTAAGATAGCTTTAACTTATTTAAACTATTTTGTATTTGATAAAGTTAACTTATAGTTCACAAGCTAGTTTTCATTGACAACTCCTTCATCCAAAAATTCAAAATCAACAACTAATTATATATTTTTTATTTCTAAATATTTTTTTTAATTACTCGCTTACTTAATATTTAAACTTCCTTCTCTCTCTCCTCTATTTTTTAAAATCTATCTACAAAAATCATGCTACGAACAACTATACATTCTATTAATTCTTAATTCAAACTTAAAAAATATCATATAATTTCTATTTTTATTATTTTATAATCTATTTATTTTATAATTTAATAAAATTAATTTTTATTATATCTATTATATTTAATTAAACTGAATATTTGAAGTAATATTAAAAATAAATAAAATAAAATTATATTTTTTTGTGTCATTTTGTACATGATACTTACTAACACGGCTAATTTTTATCAAATATTTAAGATTTATATGGCTATAACTCAATATAGCTATAATTATAACTACATACAAAATATAGTTTCTAATGCTATATTTTTTGATAACAAGGGACAAAAAAAAAAAAACCGACACACACCAATCGAGCTGTACCATGTTTTCATCATACTTGGTGACACAAAAGTTGATAAGATGTTTACTGATATAATACCTTCTCATTAATTCAATATGGTAGTTTGTCAGCCACACATATTAGATATATAGGAAATGCTTTCTACATCGTATATTTTCATGGACAATGCTCGCAGTAATTGACGAATATGCAGGCTCGAGCAAAAAAAAAAAATTGAGCACTATGCCTTTTTTTCGCCTAAACCCACACGCTCGTAAATCATGATGAGTGGCATCCACAAAGTTACATCACCTATGATGTAGAAAGTATTTTCCATTATTAGAGGATTCGAATCCTGCCACACATAGAAGTTGGGGAGCACACGTCATCACAGGCTGTGCCAGGTGATGGTCGGATGGTCCAATTTTAGAGACTAGACCTGTCTAAATCTGCAGCTTAGATTCAATGGCCACGTAAAATTGTTTCCATCTCGCCTTGGCATGATTCAGTAAAGCCATTCGGGAAGAAGGATTGATGCTCAGCCAAACATTTGATGGTCCAACGAGCCACGCCATGTTGGACTTTCTTTGCAAAGCTGCTTCCAAGCCAGTTGCGTGTATCTCTACCTATACGCATCTCTTAATCATGAGAAAACATTTGATCTATACATTCTTGTGAAGACAACCATGCATGCATGTGATCTCGTAAGATGATAGTGTGCAATTTGTAACATATAGTCTTCTAATAGAATGGTGAGAAAGCATTGTACTCTACAAAATAAAGGATTAAGATGAAGTTACTGACCATCACAACCGCTTTGATATGATCCCTGGTCACCGAGAATCCTCGAGTTGGATCCTTTTGAAGCTCAAAGAGAGGGCTCATGACGTCATCACAATTGCCTCCACCGCGCATGTGTTTCTCAATCTCCTCCTTGAGAAGTTTGTCCATGGCATGGAAATGTGAGCACATCCAACCACCCCATCATGGGAAAGAAATCTCCAAGAGAAAACCCACCCAATAAAAGAAATATCTCCCTTGGGAGACCACGGTATTTGCTGCTCATGCACTCTCCGTTGGCCAAAATCCCCCAACCGAAGGCTTATTAGGCAGTGATGTTGTTAAAGAGGCAAAAAGACATCTTGCTAAGGTTCACAAGACCACTCGAGGATTGCCTCATGAGAGTTTGCACCAAGGTATTCACTTCTTCCTCCCTTATGGACTGAATGGCCTGCACTCTGTTCACGTTAAAAAAATTCTAATATGCTAATCTTCATCAGTTGCTTCCACGTTCGCTATAGGATGTAAAGTGTTGGAGTTTAATTTAAAATAAAAAAAAATTTAATTTTTCTTACCCAAAAAATATGAAAATTGTGTTTTAACATAAACAGCTTTTTTTTGAAGAAATACGATATTTCTGAAACATCGTATCTCTTCGAAATCATGGCACCTCCTCATTAGTCTAAATAAAATTTATAAATAGGTTTTGAGTCCGACTATTTTAAAAATCAATAAAAGATCTCAATTTCTTCTTGTATTCTGTCTCTTTCTATTTTTTTCTGGCATAGACACTATCTTTCTTTCTTTTTCTTTTCTTTTCTAATTTGGCATCTGAAGGAAATCTTTTAGATTAGTTTCTCCAACGATCGTGCTCATTAGAGAAGGATCGGATTGAATAGGATCATTGTACCTTAGGGACGAGATCACCGAATACCTGCATGTAAAGGGTAAATCGCATTCTTAGAGTAATATTTCATACACTTTCTTGGTGCAAAATCTAGTTGATGCCGGATCGAGCTGAAGCCGAGGAAGATGAGGTCGCCATCGGTGATCTATAACATAAAGTTTCATCCGAAGTCGATGGTGGTAGCTTCGATAGGACCTTCCGACGATCAAGTCAGCTTCTTTGGCCAATAGAGATAGAGTGCTCAGGCAAGAATTTTGCGGAGTTTTGGAAAGGAGAGAGAGCTTAGAGAAAACGTATCTGGAGGATTTCTTTTTATAGACAGAGCCTATGGTAGATTGATAGTGACAGCCGTAGCCGTCTGGTAGCTAGTTGAAATCTGAAAGTAATCCACTGAAGAAATTTGGAGGAAGTTCGACTGATAGAGAAGTCCAAGAGGAGTTCGTCTGGTGGAGAAGTTCGGCTGAAGGAGAAGTCCGAAAGGAGTTCGGCTCAGGAGAAGTCCAAAAGGAGTTCGGCTCCTGGAGGAATCTGACTGAAGGAGGAGTTCGGCTTCTGTAGAAATTCGATTGAGGAGAAATTCGGAAGGAGTTCAGCTCTTGTAGAAACTTGACTGAAGGAGAAATTCAAAAAAAATTTGGCTCCTAGAAGAATCCGATCGAACTGGAAGGAGTTCGGCTCCTATAAAAATCTGATTGAAGGAGGAGTCCAGCTACTGAAGGAGTTCGGCTGGGATTCGACCGCTGGAGGAGTTTGGCTGCAGAAGAAATTCGATTAGGACTCGGTCACTGAAGGAGTTCGACTGCTGAAGGAGAATTTTCGATCGAAGTTATTCCATGATTATCAGTTGCATTAGGCTAAGCATCATACTGGACTTCGACGGAAGTGAAATTTATCTCCAACATACTTCAATTCAGATAAAGTCTTTTCAATCTTTTATTTTTTTATAAATTTTATTTTTTTTATAAAATTATCTTAAAATTATAAAAATAATAATAGCAATTTTTAGTCATTTTAAACCATTTTTTCCAACAAAAAAAAGGCAATATCCAATCGACTATAAGAGTATCTCTTGAAGGCCATAAGGAGAGGCCTAGTGCAAACGACAAGATTGTGGGTCTTCAAGATAGCAGAGGCCATCTCCACGGAGGATATGATGATGCTCGGTATGTCATCATAGAGCCGTACTTCTCCAAGAGGAGCCGGAGGGAGCGGCATGGAAACTCGTCCAACCGGCGAAGATTGCTAATGAATAGGAGCCCTATCGGACCAGGAGGGAGCCTCAGGCTTTGTCAGATGGCCTTGACATAAAAGGATATAGCTACTGGGATTAAGAAGAGACATAAGTAAGCTAAGGGAGTAAACAAGAACTCTACGGTGTTTGTTGCCTTGTTTCCTTTTGAAAGGAGACCTCTCTCATCTTCATATTTATAGCCTTGGAATGTAGCTATAAAGATGAGAACACCCCCTTCTCATCCTCTCTTTTTTTCTTTTTTTCTTTTTTTTAAAATCCTCTTCAACTTTCAACCACAGGCCAATGGCACATCGTGTAAATCTTCACATGCTGCCATTGCTTGGCTTCCAATTTTCAGCTAGAAAATAATAAAAACATATCCATCTCTATGTTCTTGATACTCTAATATATAAAAAAGAGCCAACTAATATTAAGTTGATCAGATTTAGACTCAGATCTGATTAGATCAAAACTCTATAATAAGAGTTTTAAATAAATGATTCAAGTAATTGAATATAATCTATTACCTCAAAACTACTTGCACATAAAAAATCATATGATTTGGAAACTCCTAACCTATGCATCAAGTAGTCAAAAATTAGATAACCTAAATAAAATTGAATTAGATATATTTTTTTGATCACTTGATGCATAAGCTAGGAGTCTTTAAATTATATGATTTTTTATGTGCAAGCAGTTTTGAGATAGTAAATCATATTCAACGGCATGGATTATTGATGTAGAACTTCTATTATCCAATTTTAATCTAATCGAATTTAAATCCAAATTCGATCGATTTTATCTAAGTCTGCATTTATATAAAAATATGATATAAAAATATATAACCTATTTATTGATTATTTGGGTACTTTAATGGAAGGATTTAACATACCAAAATAATGAAAAGGAGGATCTAATAATCGATTATTAACTTATCTAGGCCTGATTTCTTCTCCCATCCTAGTAAAACCCTAATTTAAACCAACCTATATAAGCCAGAATCTGCTCTATTGGATAACATTGTAGAGGAGGATGCAGAGTTGATTCTAAGATTTTTCATTATGTGAAAGTACTTGTTGGAGAGATGATCTACAGATATGGTCCAGAGATTTGTTCGAAAAGTGAAGTAGCGGATAGATTTCATGTTTTGGAGCTATTTACAACTATTCAAGAAAAAGGAACCCAGCAAAACATTGATCTTTTTTTTTTAAGGTTGTTGCTTCTTTATTTTATTTTGCAAGTTTAATAAACTATGATTATCCTTAGGAGTACAAATACAGGTACGATCTTGCAAAGCATTGACTAGAAATTCGAGCTTAATTTCATTCTAAATACTTAGATTCAAAATTTAACTCAAAAATAATCAAATCTTAATATTTCAAGTTTGAACTCAACGATAAAAAAAATAATATTTAAGATCAACTTGATTCAATTCATATATCAATCAAGCCATATCCAAACTTGAGTTCTAGTTTGAATTCGAGTCTTAATCTACTACTACTATTAATAATAATAATATATTATAAATAAAAATAATATTATTAAAAATATATAAAAATTTAAATAAATATATGAGTTATCGAGTTTAATTTGACAACTATTCTAATTATTTGAGCTTGATGATAATAAGGTTAAATTGAATTTAGACTCGGGTCGATTATGAGTACAGTCCGACCCATTTATATTTTAAATTATTTTTATTAAAAAAAGTTATGGTTATCATGCATGCATCTAAAAAAAAAAATTATCTTGAACCGAAGATGAAAAGAAAGCGTGGTTATCCAAAGGCCAACGCGACGGCCATGGTGCTGAAGGGAAACGTGCGGAGCTGCAAGATTTCCGATGCTTGTCCCTTTCAACGTGTTTTGTATTACTTTTCTAGTCGGCGTGACCATCAATTTTGTTTCGTAGTGCAACGAGAAGACTTCGCTGGACATGGACGAAAACCATCTGCACATGCTAATCACGTTATCATGATTTTACTTCAATATTTTTTTTCTAAAAGAATATACTTTGATAGAAAACTTAAAATATTAATTTTTTAAAACCTTACACTTAACGTTGTTTTTTTTTTTTAATCTAATTATCTATAAAGATGTAAATAGGTCAGATTGGACCGAAATCTAAGTAACCCCGAATCAATCAATTTTTTGATCAGATCTGAATATTGAATCCAAATTCAGCTCAATAGAAGAATGAATCGGATTGGATTCATGATCAAACTCGAATATCAACCGAGCCATGCTCAAACTCAAATTCGAGATCGAATTCAAACCTTAACCTACTATTAATATATATTATAAATATAAATAACATTATATATATATAGACTCGCGAGCTTTCAAGTTCGACTTGAAAATTTGTTTGTGCTATTCGAGTTCAATAATAGCCAGTAGAATTGAGGTTGGACTCAAGTCAAGCTCACGGACAATCTGATCCGTTTGCACTCTTAATTATTTTTATTGAAAAAAAAAACTATAATTATTATATACCAAAAAAAATTATTTTATATAAATTTTGTTATTTGTTAATATATAATTTTTTTTAATAAATTGAGATTATTGATAGTTATGGATATTAAGATTATAATAAATTTTAAAATTTTATATATTTTTTGAAGTCTTGTCCTACGGTATGTTACTCATCCATGGAGCAGTTTGAAATTGAAGGGTGGAGTCCTCTGCTGGCATATTGACCACGGCCAGCAGCTCTTGCTCCTCTTCCACCTTCTTCCCCTCCTCCTTAGCACACGCCATGCCCATGCCCATGCCCATGCCCTCTCCTGCCTTAACCATGACCTTCCCTCTCGTGCTCTCATCCAATCCCTCTCCTTCACCGCTTACCCTTCGCCCACGCAACTGACACTGCCTCCGAAGATAATTTCTCCATTAAGTTTTATTTCTATCAAGGGCATCTTGATTTCGTAGCAAATAATTAAAATTTATTTTAAAAAAGTAAGAGGGTATTGTATTTGGTCATTAACTTCCTTGTGCAGTGATTAGTTTCCCTAGCATCATCAGTGGCGGCGACGTTGTGCCATGGGTAGAGATGGGCAATGGGCCATGGGCCATGCCTGGGACGACATGACCTAGGCCCATCGGATTGAAGTTTTAACCGGCCATGCTCATGCCTAGGACAACATGACCTAGGCCCATCGGATTGAAGTTTTAACCGGCCATGCCTGGATTGAAGTTTTAACCGGCCATGCCAGGCATGGCCCATATAGTAAACGGGCCATATCTGGCATAGCCTATTTAAACAAACAAATCTTCTAGCCCGGCACGGGCCTAGACCCATGGGTGTCGGACCATGCCAGGCATGGCCTATTGGCCTGTTAGGCCCATACAGGTCTAATGGGCCTTACTAACTTTTTTTTTTTTAAAAAAAATAATCTTAAATGGGATAATCCAACCCAGCCATGCTTGGCATGGTCTAATTCGTGCCAGACCAGGCCGCGGCCTAATGTTCATGTCCAGCCGTAAGTGGATGCATATATGTATGGTAATTGTACTTTTCTAATTTTAATTTTTAGAATTCTTCTTGATCATTTGATGAGTCCTTTGCTTGTTAAATCGAGTCTAAATATTTTGTTAGTGGATTTATTCCATAATGCTGAGTTTGTGAGCGTGTCTGCTTGCATGCTTAAATGTGTGCGTGATGTGTCTATGAGAGAGAGAGAGAGCTATTTAATTTTGGAATAAAAATGGATCATTTTTCTACAATTATTGACTATAGTTACTATTTGGTTGTAGCAAGCTTTGGTCATGTGACACACTAAATGAGTTTCTTAGTTGTTTTGCTTTTGGACAGAAAATGTTCATTTGCCTATAACTGGAATATTTACAATTTGTTTGTTGTGAACTTTGATCATACGACTCATATGCAATGCAGTCGTAAGAATTTAGAAGCTTCATGTTATCGTCATGGCCGGATTGTCGTTGTTACTTCATCTTTATATTTTTTTTTTTCGGTAAATTACTTCATTGCTGCTGTTGTAATGATCGGATTATTTTTTCACTTTATTTTTAATATTATTATTGTTGGTGGGGATGGTGATTGTGGTGGTGCTGCTGTTTGTTGTTTGATTTTTGTTTTATCGGTTAGAGAATGGAATGATTTATAAGGAATTTATCATCGATGTCACATCCCAAAACTAAATCACTATCATTATCCGGAAAGAATCTGAAATCTAGTGGCCCTTGGCTTCTCATTTCTTCTAGAGCAAGAAGATATTTGATGAATTGCCTCTAGGATGCTGATGAAAAATAGTTTCGTGCATTCTGCTGTTATCCGGCCGCGGGTGTGGAACCAGTTCAGGCCCATTTCCAGCCCTAGAATTCAATAAAGGAATCTTCTACCTTGGGAGGACCGAAGAGGAACCGATCTGGGACCATTTTGCCATCACCCATATACCAATATATAAGGATTCCATTTAAGATGTGTGATGCAGCTTGCTTTTCTTGCACGCGGGGGAAAAATAAAGCAAACTTTAGCCAACGAATTTTATTTTATTTTTATGCGAAATTCCATGAAGCAGCACAAGTTCTTGTACGCGTGCAAGCTTTTCGCACAGCAAATCTAGTGCGCGAGATACGGTACTTCCGTAGTGTGCCTACCGATTGCAATGTGGATTGCTCATCGAATAATTAGAAAATGTTAATATCATTCTTATAATTTCCGGGTTGCTGGTGGAATGGATATGTATGATTCATGCAATTTGTGCAAAAATTTAAAGCTGCATTTGATCGTGGAATGATTCCTTCGATCGTGATTGTTAAGAGTCGAATAATTATGTACTATAGTTCATCTGCACATTATTACAAAAATAATTTGTCGATAATAATGCACTTAACAACTGCATTACCCTTGAGGGAGAAAAAAGAAAAAAAGAAAAAAGATGACAAATCATTGAAAAGAGTTGATGGTGAGAGTAGACAACTCCTCGAAGGTGCTTAAGACACTAGATATACTGGATGTGATACTTAGCAAAGGCAACAAAGCTACCTGCCTGTAGATATGGAGGATGATAAAATTACACTTGCAAGCGAAGCTTACCTGTGTATAGAATTACAAGTGACAATTCTCAGCACAGGATTGTAATGATAAACACAGACTGCTGGACCATACAAGTTCAACACTTTTTTGTTAAAATTTGTGGTGACAAAGATGGAATCAAACATCACTTTAAATCTTAAAACTTCTCTCTTATTTTTGGTCGAAAGGGGAGCGGTTCTTGTTAGAACAAAGCTTATAAAACTCCGATATAATTTAAGAAAACTAACAAATTTTATTATTTTCTTTTATTGCATATGGATGACTTGTAGAAAATTATAAGAATAAATAAAAAAATAAAATTATCAAATCTGAAAGCATGTGCAATACTGTTCCAAAACGTATTCTCATCTCTCGTATAAAAATATCCAAAAAAATCATCTTAAAATACGATCTGGATCCTCCATTTACGAGCATGATCATAAAGAAGATTGATGAAGATCCTTTCAGCCAGCAAAATAAATAGAAATAGAGAAGAAGAAGACGTATAAATAAAAAAATATTAGTTTTATATTTGCATACTAAATTAGGTCTCAAGATGATCTTTTTATAGCCATCGTTTAGACAATTTCAGGTTAGCATGGTGCTTGCTTAGCCCACACTAGATTTGATCTATGTGCATGTTTTAAAGATTTTTCTTTAACCACCTCAACACTCTAAACGGCAAACGAATATACCAATCCCTTCTTACCACGTCAAACAGGAAATGAAGCGGGAAATATGAGTCAATAGAAAGGAACCGTGCCGGTTGTGTAACTTGTGTGTCTGAGATATCCTTGTTGCTAATAGCATTTCTTCCAATCCAATGACCCGCAGACACTAAAAGCAACCAATAAAACAAAGATCATTAGAAGCTGTCCTCAAAAGACCTGCGTTACTGTAACCATCCCATCTTCTACTAACCATTTAAGCTTGGTTTCATGAATCTTTCATTTATAAAATGACCAGCATTACCTATTCTCATTAATTCTTTGCATATCCCAATCCCTCTTTCTTGAAAAAAAAAAAAAAAAAGGTCAAATCAAAAGTAACGCAAGCAGATGCCGTCACATTCCGTTTCGATAAAAAACGGGCCGGTTTGAGTCGTTGAGCCAATGCTGTCGCCTGGCTGGTCTAATTCGAAGAAAATTTAAAAATGATCAAAACTGAAAGAACCGGATGAACCCGGTCAGACGGCCAATTTAGTCCGATTCAACTCTTTCTTCTTAAATCGAAATTGAAAGCCAACTGGACGACCTCATACCGATTTGAGCCTCAACATGCTGAAAGAACTGGCACCAAATGGTGGAGGACGAGGGTTGAAACCGGATTGGAGATGGATCTTATATCCATATCAACATTTATTTTATTTGATGGATATAGAATATGGATATTATGCAGAAATAAATTCATATTTATTTTATAAATATGGATATGCAATTAGATATAAAAATATGAATATAAATATAGATATAATCGGATAACTAAATATTATCACCACATAATTAAAAACATTACTAAGCGAAGGGTAAATCAAATTAATAAGCATATTAATGTAGTTATATATTTTTCTTAAAAATTTATAAATAATATATAAAATTAAATAAAATTATAAATATAATTAAATATTCGAATATGGATCGGATAGTTATTTATTCATATTTATATCTATATATGAATATATATATAGATATTAGTCGGATACTTAAATTATCATCTATATTCGGATAGGTTGGCATATGAAAATGGATTCAAGATCTACTTTCACCCCTATGAAGGATGGTAGCAAAGGTTGGAGGTAGATATAGGAGTGGTAAAAAATTTTATGAAAGATTTTGATAAATCCTCATTGAAAGTGAGAATCTCATCGAAGGCGAAAAACAAATTTGGCAAAGTAGACACCACAAAAGTCCTCATTGCTACATATCTCAATCTCAGCTCCAATGCGTAGGATTATTTGACAAAACTCCATCTATAAGGACTTGGAGAGAAGCAAATTTTTCGAGAGAGATGAAGAAGAATGGAGGAAGAGTCAAAAGATAGCAGCATCATGGAAGATGCAGCCATCTCTAGTGGTGCCGACAAAGATGGTGGTGAGTGGCAGCCCGCCTTGGTCACCAAAGGAGATAAGCATGTCAAATATACTACAATAGAAATAGATATTGACCATAGTTTTTATTGTCTTTGGTGGCAATTATAATCACCACTAAAGAATTTACCGGCAAAAGATATTATGCCACCTAAGGTAGCATCGAAAAAGATTTTAGCGGCGATGAATGATAGTATCAGTAAAGATCCTTTAATTACCGAAAAAAATCAAAACTTTTGATGGTAAATATTTATAGCATTTATTTTTATCATAATAGAATATTGGGTAGATGAAGATTGGAACATTTATTGCGGCAATTACAATCACCAAAAAAAAAATTCAAATTTTAAATCAATAATTGTTAATGTTTTATAGAAGATCATAAATTCTATGATTATATTATTAATAACCACACACTGATACTTTATTCAGCTGAGTTCTTTTCATTTTAAGATAAACTTCTACCAATACTGAAGTTTGTTTTGTAAGACCTGCTCCATGACCATGCTAAGATTTCTCATATAGAAAAATTAAGAGAAGGCTACATGAAGTAATATCAAACTTAGCTTCATTAAATAATAAGGATATAAAGTAGAAGGCTAGCTAGACATTTTATAACAATCTTCAATTGATTTACAATAGGATGAAAGTGAAGGGATGATACATAAAAATAGAAACAAAAGACTTCCATAAATTTAGTAATATTTGATCTTCATCTAAAAGTCGCATATATGCATCAAACTTCTTACTTTTTTTAAGTTCTATCTAAATCATTAGAGAAGATCTTATGCCTCATGCTACTACATCTGCTTTCTAGCAACTACCATAGCTGCTTTGAATCCATCTGTCGAGTTACAAGGTACATCAATGCATCCTGCAGCAAATGATGTTCTTAGTACCTAAGCTTGGAAACCCTCAAACAAGCTCGTTGGATGGCAAGGGACACCTAAAGATTACAAGAACCATGTTAGCAAATTGTAGTTGAAACAATATAATGGAGATAGACAAATCAACTCAACTTGCATGGTTTATCTGTGTAATCACCACCCAATATATTTGTGTCATTACCGGCAAGACCGATAATAGTCAAGCAGCTGACTTTATCCTTTCTTAGCAGCAAGAAACTTTGATCATTCTTTAGAAGTATGATGCCCTGCCTTGCAGCTTCTAATGCGAGCTCCTTGTGCTCCTTGGTGCATATATTACTCGGTCCAAGCTCCCCAAACCGATGATTAGCTGGGTTTCCATCGATTAGCTCCTTATGCTCCTTGGTGCATATGGTTAACTTTTGAATGACACCTTTTTCCAAAAAAAAAAAAAAAAAAAGGAACTTTTGAATGATGTATAATTAAGAAAGTTATGAAAGGAAAACAGAAGAAGAAGAAGAAAGAATACACTCTTTATTAAATGGAATAGATGAAAATAGATGATGACAATTTCATCATATGAGCAAGTTCTCATAGTTCATTGGTTTTCACAAACAAGAAATTCTTGCTAATGAGTATCTCCCATCAATATCAGAATATAAGCTTAGCTGAGACACTTGATATCAAATTGACCACCAGGTTCTTCTGCCCTAAGAACAAAGAGCTTTGTCAAAGTTTCTAAATCTGCAATGGAAAACTATAACTGAACAAAATATTTTGAATAAAAGCTTCAATGTTACAAGCACATAAACTCAATCACGTGTATGCAAACAATCCTCACACAGCAGAACGGCTATTATAATTGCTATTTAGTGGAGAATTTTATACATGCTTAGGGCTTTGTGGCCAAACAAAGGTCTTATATACAAAAGCCATCATAACAAAAGTCCATGTCATGTAGAAACTCTAACAGGCTAATCATGCACATCGGTCATGACATAACATACAATGTTGGCCTACAGCATCATGATCAACAACTCTCAAGATCACTCGAGCATGCTGATTAATTATAAATCACCAATACATAGCCTTCAAAGCTCAGAGAGGCATTTACCACTTAAAAAATCAACCACCTGGCTAGCAGTCTGGGCCAGTTCCAAGCTTACTGCAATCAAGTTTTGCAAGAACTCCTCTGCATTGGGCTTCTCTTCATCAACAACATTTGGGACAGAGAATAAGTCAACCACATAAGCCACTGCTGCTCCCTGAAAGAATACCAGAGTTACCAGGTAGTTGAATTGAAGCCAAGAAAGAAGTTTCTTGCAGTTAAGGAATTAAACCAAGGCAAAGCTGCTTTTGATGTGCTATCAACATATGCTTGGTTGATCTAATGTGATATGCACCAAATGTCAATACTTCATCTATGCTAGCCTACATCTTTGCAATGCAATAAGCACTTGATATGCTGTTGCAACAAATGTTAGCTTTGTTTTTGGACTGACTTCTTTCGGTTGTAGAATTCATAATTATCATGATGAAACAATAAAGTGATCATGTCAAAACATTAAGAGGAAAGAAAAAAGGAAGGCTGTCATTGATTTGAGTATGTTAACCAATGCTTGCCGATAGTTTGCACATTGTCAATGCAAACAAAGTGCATGGGCAGTGGGACAAAATTCACATCCATCATAATCCTCATTGTCATCATCATGCCTTTATTGAAATATTTCCAGTTAAAAAGCTATCTTAGTAGCTTTTAATATCAGCTAATCTTAAGCAACAGCTGTTGGGTTAGCTGATTGGCACTCGACTCTCTGTAAGAGAGGTCTTGGGTTCCATTCTGGGTGGTGGCATATAACCACCATACTGCTTTTTTGAAAGATAGTCAATTAACCTCCCTCTTAGAAAAGATAGATCCTTGACAAAATCGAAAGGATATAGAAGAAAATGCACTTGAATTGTCATTCTATTTGATCATTCAGCCAAGAGGCATCTTGCATAGAAGTATGCATTTACCAAAAGCTGTAAAATCAATAGACTTGGAAAAAAATTAAATAAAAAAAAAAAAAAAAAGCAATAGAATCAAAGAAATCTCTGCTAATTTCCACTCATTTTAGGAACCTGAAGCAATAAAGCTAAATAGCTAATGCTTAAGAGCTCGACCTTAGGCAATGATCAAACTGGGCAACCATGTCCGTCCATTCATCCTGCCAAACCCACCAAAGAGCCCAAGGCGTAGCTGAACAGAGAATAGATTAAGTAATGCACGGTCGATGTCTTCTTCTCGAACAATCCTGAACTTAACTGCTTCACCAGTGTGTCGAAGCAAATATGCTCCACAGCTGATATCCATTCCTTTCCAAAGAAAGAAGCAAATCAGTCCACAAACCTTCAAACATGTCATAAAATTCTTTTAACCAAAGCAAGCAAGTAGAATTCCTTCGGCATGCACATCGATACTCACCTGCTTTCAAGTTTCAACACATCAGCTATGGAAGCTTCAGGAGAATTAGTGTAGCTTTGGTTTTCATAAATTATGGCAACAGCATCACAATCAGAAGTAATATACCTACATTTGGTTTCGAATTTAATGTGTCCATGAAAAGACCATAGCTCATCAGAAAGGTAAGAATTTCAATACGCATTAGCAGCATTGCACTTCTTTAACTCAGAAACTGGAAATGGATGATGGTCAGCAAATCCTTGTCTCCTATAGCATATGGTGATAAAGACAATAGGTTTTTAGTTAGTAAATAACTACATGGCATAGCTCATCAGAAGCAGCCTACTAAGAAATAAATCCTAGATGACATTTTGGAAAAGTTTTTATCTGTCTTTCCTGCAACAAAAAAGTGATCAGATATATATGGAACCATGAAATAACACAGAAAATGAGTTCAAGCAACAACCCTTATGGAAGATCAAGAAACCATCGTGAACCCACAAGCGTGTTGTGCATAAATTAAAGCTTAGTCAAATCGACAAACAGATTGCAGGCATCGAAAAGGGGATGGAATTTATCACAATCCAATCGATCAAATTGAATATATTTGAATCAATTTTGTGCATTTTAATTTGTGACGCCAAACTAAGAGATTAAATTCAAAACCCTCACTTTATTGATAGAAATAAAACTCTTGAGTAGTTGGTCGGAGATCGGTCCATCGGTCGGGCGGCGGACGGCAGTTCATCTAGAAGCCCGGCCAGGTGGATCTCATCGACCGTGGAAAGATGGGTGGGATCGCCCAACAGAATATTTATTAGTAATCGAAAATACAAAAAGAATTGAGAAGTGTATTGACTGGAGATCCGAAGATAGACAAATCCCACATAGAGAGATGGAGAATAGTGGTTGGTAGTATTATTTTTTTGTTAGAGAGAACATGATATATATAATCCTAGGAGAAAGTTACTGATATACATGGAAGACTTTTTTTTTTATTTTTATACTAATACTAATATGCATCGGAGGAGGGGAGGGAGAGCAGCCGGTCCGGCATGGGTTCCTAGAAAGCATGAATAAGGGAGGAGAAGGCAGAAGCTAATCATTGGATGAGGTAGGGTCAGCCAAGACGATCAACGGCGATGGCGATGGCAATGGCAATGAACGGCGACCGGAGCAGCAGCTAGGACATGAAGATTTTACGGTTGGGGACGAACTGAAGGAAAGAAAAGATATTTTACGTAGGGCTGAGTCAGTGCGCGGGTTGAATCAGTGCACAAGAAATAGAGCAAAAAATTTTTTTTTTTTTATGTGTGAAACAAAAAAAAAAAATACGTATAGAATTGACGAGAAAAAAAATATATAAATAAAAAAATAATAAATAAATTATAATAATTATCAAGAAATATCAATAAAAATATATCTTATAATAATATTTATTAATAAATATAGATAAAAATATATTTCATAATAATAATTATTAATAAATATTAGTATAAATATAATTTATAATAATAATTAATGTTGGGGATAAATTTTGCTTCCGTCAAAGTCCAGTCTGATGCTTAGTATAATGTAACTGATAATCATGGAAGAGCTTCGATCGAAAATTTGAAATTTTTTTCTCCAGCGACCAAATCACTCCAGACTCCTTCAGCAGTCGGACTCCTCCAGCGACGTGGCCAAATTCCTCCCGGACTCCTCCAACGGTCGAACTCCTCTCGGACTCCTGTAGCAACCGAACTCCTTTCGAACTTCTCCTTCAACTAAATTTCTTTCAGACTTCTCCTTCAACTAAACTTCTTCATCAGTCGGACTCCTCCAACGACGATGGCAATGGCAATGAACGGCGACCGGAGCAGCAGCTAGGACATGAAGATTTTACGGTTAGGGACGAATTGAAGGGAAGAAAAGATATTTTACGTAGGGCTGAGTCAGTGCGCGGGTTGATTCAGTGCACAAGAAATAGAGCAAAAAATATATTTTTTTATGTGAAACAAAAAAAAATACGTATATAATTGACGAGAAAAAATATATATAAATAAAAAAATAATAAATAAATTATAATAATTATTAAAAAATATCGATAAAAATATATCTTGTAATAATATTTATTAATAAATATTAGTATAAATATAATTTATAATAATAATTATTATTGAAAATAAATTTTGCTTCCGTCGAAGTCCAGTCTGATGCTTAGCCTAATGTAACTGATAATCATGGAAAAGCTTCGATCGAAAATTTTTTCTCCAGCGATCAAACCACTCCAGACTCCTTCAGCAGTCGAACTCCTCCGGCGGCATGGCCGAACTCCTTCCGGACTCCTCCAGCGGCCGAACTCCTCTCGGACTCCTGCAGCAACCGAACTCCTTTTGAACTTCTCCTTCAATTGAATTTCTTCCAGACTTCTCCTTCAACTAAATTTCTCCATCAATCGAACTCCTCTAGCGGCCGAACCCCTCCCAAACTCCTTCAGCGATCGAACTCCTTCCAGACTTCTTCAACAACTGAACTTCTCCCAGACTTCTCCTTCAGCCGAACTTCTCCATCAGTCGGACTCCTTTCGAACTTCTCCATCAGTCGGACTCCTTCCGGACTTCTTCTTCAGTCAAATTCGTCCAGCAGCCGAACTCCTTCCGAACTTTTCCATCAATCGGATTTCTCTAAGAGCCAAACTTCTTTCGAACTTCTTCTTTAGCCGAACTTTTTCATCAGTCAAACTTCTTCTGAACTTCTCCATCAGTCAAACTCCATCCAGATTCTTTCGATGGATTACTTCCATATTTTAAGTAGTATTCCTCCCGGATGATCCTCTCTAGTCGTATTTTCTTTAGGAGTCCAAACTCCTCTGGAATTTACATATATCAAAGCTCTTTACCAACCAACGCCTGCTTCCTCCGAACTTCGACTATTAAATCTGAACGAATGAGCACCTTACGACAACGGATATCTCTCTATAACAAACTCCACGTGGCCCCGAGCGGCCCACTACCGGATGGTTATGGCTATCATTATCAGTCTGTTATAAGCGATCCCACTACCGGACGATTACGGTTGTCATTAACAGTTACGGCTGTTACTATCAGTCTGTTACAGGCTCCGTCTATAAAAAGGGATCCTCCAGATATATTTTTTCTAAGCTCTCTTCTTCTTCCCAAAATTCTACTGAGTTCTTTCCTGAGCACTCCATTTCTATTGATCAGAAGAGCCGACTTAATCGTCGGAGGATTTTATCGAAGCCGCCACCACCACCGACTCCGGATGGGACTTTAATTTGTAGATCACCAACGGCGATCTCTTCTTCCTCAACACTAGCTCGATCCAGCGTCAATAAGATTCTGCACCAACAGGATTGGCGCTAGAGGAAGGACCCTCTATTCTTGGGGTATCCTTGTTCTTAAAGAAGTGCTCAATTGATCCTATGGATCTTCTTCTTCAAGGTTCATTTCCATCCTCTCCCTCAATCCCAAGAAATGCCTCCAAAGAAGGCGACTATCCAAAGATCTACCACTTCTGCCGTCAGATCTGAGCCAGATCCATCCGTTTTCACTCCATCGTCGGTGCTTCAACCTCCTCCTCCACCGATGATCGTGGTAGATTTGGAGTATTTTAACTTGCTAATGCAGCAGATTCAGAGCCTCACCAAAATGGTGCAGGCTATGCGGTAGCCTCCGATGGTGATTCCATCAAGAAACCCACCATCGGGATGTCAGAAATCGGTTCCAAGTAGGAGCACTTAGGCTAGCATATCCATCGCCCCTGGAAAGAAGAAACAAAGAGCAGAGGATCCTTGTTCGAATCATGATTCTTCTCTAGAAGAGACCTTCTCCATCTATAGCCAGAAGTCTTCCAAGATCTACAATCGAGATGACGTTCTCGATCAAAAATTATTGGAGATGGACCGATGGATTGAGGAACTCCGCCATGTCACCCTGGCTCACCATGATGATGTCTGCACCAATCCCCCTTTCTCTCCTCGAATTATGCAAGAGCCCATTCCGTCGAACTTTAAGCTCTCCTAATTTGAAAGCTACGACGGAACCTCTGATCCAGTCGATCACTTAGAGGCCTTCCGGACCATGATGCTACTCCATGGCGCACTAGACGCCATCTTATGCCGAGTTTTTCCGTCTACCTTAAAAGGAATAACAAGAAACTGGTACTCAGCACTTAAGTCGGGTACCATCATTTTCTTCGATCAAATAAGCCATCAGTTTGCGGTTCACTTCGTCAGCAGCCGCCGTCCACATCGAGGTTCGGATTCTTTGATGAATATCAAGCAAAAGGAGGGGGAATCTATCTAGACTTATGCCATCTGATTTAATGCTACTGCATTGGAGGTCCGAAATCTGGACCAGTCTGTTGCAATGGTCGCACTCAAGGGCGGCCTTCAAAAGAATAATTTGTTATTCTTTCTGAAGAAGAGGTACCCCAGGGACTTTGCCGATCTACTAGCTCGGGCTGAAGGATATGCCCGAGCAGAAAAAGCCTTCAAATTGAAAGATGAGGAAGCCATAGAAAAGCGGCGGATGGGCGAGTCTAATAGACCTGCCACTGATGGAGGGCCGAATGAAGTTCGGCCGCGCTCATAGACTCTCCCCGAGCGCAAGCGAGCCCGAACTCCTCCTTAAGCTCATCATCAAAGAAGCTCCGACAGAAGGATGCGAAGAAGTTCTCCCCCCAGAATGTTCCACAACTATGTCCTCCTTAATGCTCATAAAACTCAAATTCTAATGAAAATTAAGAATCAACTACCAAAATCAGAAGAATTACGACCTCTCCCAAATAAGTGCATTCGAAGCAAGTACTATTCGTATCATCATGATCACAGCCATGAACTAAAGAATGCATTCAGCTCCAAGACGAGATCGAGGAGCTCATCAGGAGAGGTCGGCTTGGTCGATTCCTCAGACGCCAGTCTGAAGCAAGAGAAGATCGGTCGAGGTCATTATTGCAGCCAAAACCACTAAGAAGGGAGGAACCACAAGGAGATCGGCCACCTCTCGACATCATCAACTCTATCTTTAGGGCACTTAGTGCTTCGGCGAGCCGCCATCTCTCAGCCTTAGAGCTAGAAAAAGCTTGCCCCAAATTAGAAAGACCCGTATGAAATAAAAGAGGTCGTTCGGTCCAGAGCTTATCGTCTGAAGGAGCTCAGAGGAACAACGTTCCCACGACCTTAGAATTCAAAAAAATCTGAGAATGTACTATCAATAATTTTTCTTCAATAAAACTCCTCCATCTCAATATTATTGTTTCTTGGTGCAAAAACTATGTGATGACGGAAAAGAAGCAATCAAAAGTGGCCATGTTAGAAACAGGAGGAGAACCTCATCCTAACATGAGCAAATCGAAGACTTCCGATTATTTAAGACAGGAGGAGGGGAGAGGCCCATTCAATGGCCTATTTGTGCCCCTATTGTCATGATAGGAACAGGAAGAGAACCTCACCCTAATATAAGCAAGTTGAAGACCTCCAATTATTTAAGACAGAAGGAGGGGAGAGGCCCATTTGCGCCTCTATTGTCATGATAGGGACAGGAGGAGAACCTTGTCTTAACATGAGCAAGTCGAAGGCCTCGTTCATTTTATACGAGGTGAGAAGAGAGGCCCCGACTCGACTGAAGATAAGATCTCTCCTGAGCTTCAACCTCAACAGGAGATAAGATCTCCTTCAAACTCGGCTCCTTCAACCTCGGCTGGAGATAAGATCTCCTCTGAGCTTCAACTTCAACAGAAGATAGGATCTCCTTCAACCTCAGCTGGAGATAAGATCTTTTTCGAGCTTCAACTTTAATAGAAGATAAGATCTTCTACAATCTCGACTGGAGATAAGATCTCCCCCAAGCTTCAACTTCAATAGAAGATAGGATCTCCTTCAACCTCGGCTAGAGATAAGTTCTCCCCTGGACTTCAATCTCGACTGGAGATAAGATCTCCCCCAAGCTTCAACTTCAATAGAAGATAGGATCTCCTTCAACCTCGACTGGAGATAAGATCTCTCCCGAACTTTAACTTCAATAAAAGATAAGATCTCCTTCAATCTCGGCTGAAGATAAGATCTCCCCCGAGCTTCAACTTTAACAGAAGATAGGATCTCCTCGAGCTTCAACTTCAATAGAAGATAGGATCTCCTTCAACCTCGACTGGAGATAAGATCTCTCCCGAGCTTCAACTTCAACAGAAGATAGGATCTCCTTCAACCTCGGCTGGGGATAAGATCTCCTCCGAGCTTCAACTTCGACAGGAGATATGATCTTCTTCAACCTCGCTGAAGATAAGATCTCCCCCGAGCTTCAACTTCAACAGAAGATAGGATCTCCTTCAATCTTGACTGAAGATAAGATATCCCCCGAGCTTCAACTTTAATAGGAGATAAAATCTCCTTCAACCTCGGCTGGAGATAAGATCTTCTCCAGGCTTCAACCTCGATTGGAGATAAGATCTTTTCCTGAGCTTCAAACTTCAATAGAAGATAGGATCTCCTTCAACCTTGGTCGAAGATAAGATCTCCCCTGAGCTTCAACTTCAATAGAAGATATGATCTCCTTCAACCTCGGTTGGAGATAAGATCTCCTCCGAGCTTCAACTTCA
Organism: Cocos nucifera; assembly: GCA_006176705.1. Lineage (NCBI taxonomy): Eukaryota > Viridiplantae > Streptophyta > Magnoliopsida > Arecales > Arecaceae > Cocos > Cocos nucifera. Next base: position 82,247 of record QRFJ01000120.1, on the reverse strand, counting down.
ACAAAAGATAGGATTTTCTTCAATCTCGAATGGAGATAAGATCTCCTCCGAGCTTCAACTTCGACAGAAAATAGGATCTCTTTCAACCTCGATTGGAGATACAATCTCCACAGAGCTTCAACTTCAACAGGAGATAGGATCTCCTTCAACCTCGGCTGGAGATAAGATCTCTTCCAAGCTTCAACTTCAATAAAAGATATAAGATCTCTTCCGAGCTTCAACTTCAACAGAAGATAGGACCTCCTTCAATCTCGGCTGGAGATAAGATCTCTCCCAAGCTTCAACTTCGACATAAGATAGGATCTCCTTCAACCTCAGTTGGAGATAAGATCTCCTCGGAGCTTTAACCTTGGCTGGAGATAAAATCTCATCCGAGCTTCAACTTCAATAAAAGATAGGATCTCCTTCAATCTCAGCTAGAGATAAGATCTCTTCCAAGCTTCAACTTCAACAGGAGATAAGATCTCCTTCAACCTCGGCTGGAGATAAGATCTCCCCCGAACTTCCACTTCGACAGGAGATAGGATCTTCTTCAATCTCTGCTGGAAATAAGATCTCCCCCGAGCTTCAACTTCAAAAGAAGATAAGATCTCTCTCAACCTCCACGGGAGACAAGATCTTTTTCGAGCTTCAACTTCAATCAAAAATAAAATCTCCCTCGAGCTTCAACCTCAATGGGTACAGAGCCTGAAAAAGAACTTCGGTGGTCATCTTTTTTGTACAATCCTCCTTCGAATTTCGAACTCAAAAGTGGAGGGACTAGTATTGAGGATAAACCCCGCTCCCATCGAAGTCCAGTCTGATGCTTAGCCTAATGTAACTGATAATCATGAAAGAGCTTCGATTAAGAATTCTTCCTCCAGCGACCAAACCCCTCCAGACTCCTTCAGCAGCCGAACTCCTCCAGCGGCGCGGTCGAACCCCTTCCGATCTTCTACAGCGGCCAAACTCCTTCCGAACTTCTCCTTCAACTGAACTTCTCCCAGACTTCTCCTTCAGCCAAACTTCTCCATCAATCGAACTCCTTCCGAACTTCTCCTTCAATCAAACTCCTCCAGCGGCCGAACCCCTCCCGGACTCCTACAGCGGTCGAACTCCTTCCAGACTTCTCCTTCAACTAAACTTCTTTCAGGCTTCTTCTTCATCCGAACTTCTCCATCAGTCGGATTTCTTTCGAACTTTTCCATCAGTCGAACTCCTTTCAGACTTCTCCTTCAGTCAGATTCCTCCAGGAGCCGAACTCCTTCGGAACTTCTTCTTCAATCAAATTCGTCCAGCAGTCGAACTCCTTCCAAACTTTTCTTTCAGTCGGATTCCTCCAGGAGCCGAACTCCTTCCAGACTTCTTCTTCAACCAAATTTTTTCATCAATCGAACTCCTTCTGGACTTCTCCATCAGTCGAACTCCATCCGAATTCCTCCAGCGGATTACTTCCAAATTTCAAGTTGTATTCCTCCCGGATGATCCTCTCTAGCCGTATTTCCTTTAGGAGTCCGAACTCATCTAGAATTGACATATGTTAAAGCTCTTCACCAACCAACGCCTGCTTCCTCCAAACTTCGACTATTAAATCTCAACGAACGAACACATCACGACAACGGACACCTCTCTCCATAACAAACTCCATATGGCCTCAAGTGATCCACTACCAGACGATTACGACTATCATTATCAGTCTGCTACAGGCGACCCCATGATTGGACGGTTACGGCTATCATTATCAGTCTGCTACGGACGACACCTCTCCATAATAAATTTTACGTAGTCCCGAGTGGCCCACTATCGGACAGTTACGGCTGTCACTATCAGTCTGTTACAAGCTCTGTCTATAAAAAAGAATCCTCTAGATATATTTTCTCTAAGCTCTCTTCTCCTTTCCAAAACTTTGCTGAATTCTTTCCCGAGCACTCGATTTCTGTTGGACAGAAGAGCTGACTTAATCATCGGAAGGTCTTGCCGGAGCCACCACCACCGACTCCAGACGGAACTTTATTTTGCAGGTCACCGACAACGACCTCTTCTTCCTCAACTCCAACTCGATCCGACGTCAATCAGATTCTACACCAACAATTATCAATAAATATATTTTATAATAATAATTTATATATTTATTAATAAAAAATAGATATTAATGATAATTATTTTTATTTATTATTAAATTTTAATATCTTAAATTATATTCCTAATAATTAGATTTTTATCTCTAATTAGTTATTACTAAAAATAAATTTTATTGTAGTAAATCCCCTCCACTCGGAGAGGGTCAACCGCTCATAAATCACCACGTCGAATCCGTTCGAACGGATGGTGATGATGTAAGAGTAACACCTAACGTAGGAGACCTCAAAGGGTTGATGAGGGGGCGGCTGGGCGCTAACGAAGGTCAGCCCTCTGTTGGGCCTATTTCTAGCACACGTCTTGGGCCAACTAGAAGCAGGCCATGGAACTAACCTTCATCTACACATCCCCCTGCTGGGATCCACCCCTTACATCATCACCGTCAATAAGAGTAGGTCAGACACTCCTAACAAGGCGATCCACGAACTGATCATCGAGCAACCATTATTAACAGGGCGATCTGATCATCGAGCAACCATCATATGCAAAGCGTTTTCAACCCCTCCACAGAGACGATTCGCGGATCAACTGACCACCCACCCACCCAAGAAGGGCGCACCATTTGACACGTCGCGTCCCTCCCGTCCACCATCACCTCCGCCGGTGCCCCCAGAGAAGGTACGCCTTCCTCAACGCCACCACCCTCAGATCTTTCCTCCTCCATCCACCCACATTCCCTCCCTACCTACGCTCCTCCCTCCTCTCCTCTCCTGTCGAAGACTACTCTCCTCCTCCCTCAATCGTTCTCATATGAAAGCCTCAATGCCAGAGCCAAGGTCGAGGTCCACAACATCAACCAGAGCTTTGGCGATGCCTGGGCTCAACGTTCTCATCGTCCGGCCCAGCTCTCTATGAACTCGACCACTGTTCCCACACCCACCTCTAGCCCCCACCCCCCGCGCGACCCCAACTCGTGCAATATATTTGAAAGTCAAACCAATACATTTAAAAATTCTAACTATTTTTAAATCTTTATTTTGAACTAGACCGGACAAACGACCGGATCCCGATTCAACCAATCAGTCCGATTTTACAAACATTGACGATTTGGCCGAGCATTATGAGCTCACGTAATGGATTTTGATCATTAGACTAGCCGATCGAACACCCATCGACCCAGGAAACGGGGACAGCTTGCCACTCCGATCCAATTTTTAAAGCATTATATACTACGACCACCTTCTATTAAACTAAGAAATAAAACAATTAACCAGCAAACAACATCGAAAATAACCAACCAAAAGAACCAGCAGTTCCGCCCCTAACTCTTTACAGTGTAACTACCACCACCCTGGCAAGTCCATCACCCACCATCCATCGTCCATCATGCCTTGCATTCAGCCGGTGGTACAGGGAACCGGGTCGTATCAGAGCAGTAGTCATACACCAGATGCTTGGCCCGGGCCCACTTCAACTGATGGCTCTGATGCACGCTCAGCGCCTCCATCTCCTTCTCCTTCCACCAGTACCTCCCCTCCTTCCCCCAATGGCTCTCGCTGCATCGCTTGAGCTCCGCCGTCCATTCCATCCCGGCCCCCCACTCGCATCCATCGATCCGCACCTCACGATAAGTCGACACGAACGGCGCGTGGGACCAGTCCGTCTTGACCCGGCCTCCCTGAGTGGCCCAGTCGTCGGCGTTCCAGATGGAGCTGTAGACCCCCATGGGCCGGTCCCGCGGGAACACGATACCGCTCTCCTCGTGATTCCCGTAGACGCGGATCGGCGTGTCGTCGACGAGGAAGACCACCTGGCGGGGGTTCCAGAGGATGGAGTAGGCGTGGAAGTCGGCCGTCGGGTCGAACCATAAATCCATCCGCTGCTCCCTGTTGCCGGTCCCGTTCACGTATATATTCGTCTGGACCAGATAGGGCTCCCCCGTGGTGTTCCCCAAAAACTCGAAGTCGAACTCGTTGTGGTTCACACCGTCCGATGACATCTGGGAGGTAGAAGATAAATACGATCATCATCAATTGATTTATAATTTTCCAATATAAATGCTTTAATAATGATGATGGGTGATGATGAGTGGCTATATTCTAATGCTCCCCAGACTGGCAGCTTTGGACCATGCCAGTTAAAAGGAAAGCAACAGACTAGTCAACCACGTGACGCATACACAGCTTTATCTTCCCACTATATCTACACTCATTTTGTTACCACAAAAAGAAATTGGAGTGGGTGCTCTTTGCAGAGAACGCAAATTACAGACTTTTCTATCTCACAAAAAATTGAGACCCCAAGCAATTATTATAATATGTACAAGAATTTATTTTTTTAAGCTTTGACAAGAGAGAATTATTGCCAGGCTAGTTCTGGAGAGACCAAAAAAAGTTTAAAAAAAAAAAAATCGACTTCATTTACAAAGCGATGGCACCATAGGTTCAGAGTTGCAACAGACTTTTGAATTTTTATAACTAAAAGGAATATTTGGCACGGTTTTTCGACCCACGAAAAGAAAGAAAACTGGTTTGTGACAACAATTTTTTTAACCAAGATCAGTATCAGATGTTATCACGGGGGCATTGAGGATCTCAGTATTTTTAAGAGCGAAGTGAATCAAAAAAAATTTAATTTATTTTTTTCGAGAAAGAAAAGGAGATGGCGCGTCTCCGTTCAAGAGCTCGCAGCCTAGGAAACTTACATAGAAGGCAGTGACCGTTCCGGCGGAGTCTCCTTCGACCAGCTTAATCTCAGCAATGGCCTTGCCGTATAAATACTTGTTTTTAGAAGCGAATCCACAACCTGAAACCATTAACAATAGCTATATTACTGAATGAGGTGAAAAGAAGAGCGATCAAAAACGACAGCAGAGTACTCTAATCTAAAACCGAAAGCGAAACGGAAACAGACGAAACAGAGCTCATAGGAAAAGTAAATGAATCAATGAGTAGATTTTTGAAATAAAGCAAGAAGTGAAACACTGCAGAAGAAAGAGGACAAGAGCTAACTGATATTTAAAAAACTCATAATAAGAAATTTCAAAAAGATAATCTGCAATGCAGCCAAACTTGTAAAAGAGAAAATGCACGGGAAAATAAAAAAACATCACATCAAAAGAAATTTCCCAGAATATGAGCGACGATTCGAATGACAAGAGATAGCATCACCGATACCAGAAGATAGGACCATGTAATGCAAGAGAGGGAGATACAGAAGCAGAAAGAAGACAGTAGAAAAAAACAAGAAGCAGTCTGTGGAACTCCGGTTACCGGAGAAGTTATCAAGCTTAAGCTTGAGAAGCTCTCCATCATAGATGACATGGTCCAAGGCCCAGCTCGCCTGTATCACGCCATCAAACTTCGTCCCCCTCACGCCCGTCACCGTGCAGGCGACGAACAACACAACACCAAGAAGGATAACTCCAGTAACATCCGCCATTCGAGGGCAAGGAGCAAGGGAAGAGAAAACAAGAAAGAGCGTGAGAGAGCCCTTCAGAGATCCCGTTTGAGCTCAGCTGCTGGTCTCCGAATCCACCAGGGCCTCTTTTATAGGCCACCCTCGTTGGCTTCTCACCCACGTCACCGGCCCCGTCGGACATACGATTCCTGCTCCCTGCCGCATCACCTGCCACGTGGTACGGAGTAGCCGTTACTTCCCGCCGCGGCTTAGCTGGACCGGACTGGAAGGAGATGGCACCACCGTACGGCCGTGCAGTTCGCCGTCCGTTGTAAAGCACGAGTCGGGACGGTCCAGCCAATGGCAGGAAGAAGCGCGTCCAGTCCAGCTGTAGTCTCTGACGCAGGGAGCTGGCGAGCGGCAGTACTCCGGGTAAAAGCGGGATCGATGACGTCACGAGACAGCTGGCTTAAAATCCCCCAATTATGCTTCCCTGCTCAAAATGGCACCCGTTATGGAGACCCGGTTCTGGTTTTAAGCATGTGGGGACCACCAGAACTATTGGTGGGTTTCAGTGTGGGGTCGCTTGTTCACGTCGATTTGAGTCATTTTGTTTTGAGCTTAGGAGCGTCGGGAAATTTATCCAGGAAGCTAAATGGGGAAGAGGCGCACTACTGGCCGTTGGATGGGAAGGTTGATGGATGTGAATCGTCGATGTCAGGTGGTCAATACTTTGCGCTCATTTGGTTCCCAAAATAACCTGGGTACGGACCGACGGGGTTGGTGCGAGCATCTGGGTGATATATTTTTTTCGCCCTTTGTTCCTCGGTCAATACGCTGGCGGGGCAGTTGGGTTGCCGCAGTGGCCACTGGCCACAGTAATGTTACTGTAATGCTATTGGATTATACTTGATGCATTTGTCCAGTGATATAAATGAAAATATTTTAAATTATAAGTAATTATCAGTGATGCTATGCTCATTTTTATATAATCATATTACTCATGTCTTGGAATGCGCCTTGCATGCCAAAGGATGCATGAGTAGCCATATATAGCATTTATCTCATATTTTCTCTTATTTTAGAAGTTTAAAATTTTTAGGAGATCAAGGAAGAAGCCATGTAGGTTTAGTAGATTTTTGAAAAGAGGAGATGGTCCGCAAAATCTTACCTTAAACATATGTAACCTATTCAAGCTATACTGAAACTATTAGAAGTATGGATGGATGTGACCTACAATCTATCTCTATTTCAAAAAATTTTGTTATTATTATTAATATTGAAAGTAGTTTAAAAGAGAAGGATAGTTTAGGTAAATGATGGATTGTGGATAAAGAGTTTGTTTCCTTTTAGAATTATAGTGTATTACTTTCTATATCGCCTTTAACATATTATTATAGATTTATTATTTATTTTTTCTTTTTTTCTTCTTTCTTCTCAATTTTTTCTTGGAGCAGGGCATGACACCCAATGATCATGCTTGTCATGTGTATTTATATGAAGTCCATTGGTGGATGAACAATCACTAAGGTTTGCTTTACACATAATATAAGATATTGTATATTGATGAACTAATTTTCCTAGCGTTGCTACGTAAGTAAAATGAAGCTAGTATTATAATATGAGCAACTCGAAAACAATAACAACATTATTAGTAAGTTTTTTAAATTTTTAATATTTATTTATCTATTTTCATGCTAGTCCAATAATTTTTTGAAAAATAACATATGAATCTCTATTTGTATAATTTTAGAATCAAAAAAAAAAATTACAACTAAATTCGCTTGATGAGATGGCTAAAAACTTTCTATATGCTAAGTACAACATTGACCCATGAATGCGTTTAATAGTATGGGCATGATCCAAACTAATTATTTCAAAGAGAATAAATAGGCAGTTTTTATTATCCACTTTTCATATAGTACTAAATTATATGTTCTAAAATTTCTGCAAAATAAGCAGATTGTGTCATCCCTTTCTAAAATAACCATGATCCAAGGGGCCATAGGTTATTATAATATTGCATAGAAAATTATAATGCATGACAAGATAGAGCCAATACGAATATTATATATAATAAAATTCATAATAATAATCATATTTTCTTATCACATGGAAGACAAGCCAAAATGGCTACTGTTGGGGTAAAAACTGATCGTCGTCGGATTCAGTTGGAACGGAGGAGGACGAGGTCGTCGTCGAAGATCTGCAAAAAAAAGTTTCGTCTGGAGCCAGTGAGAGATGGCTCTGGCAGGACCCTCCGACGATCAAATCAGCTCTAGTCAATAGGAATGGAGTACTCGAAAATGAGTTCGGCAAAGTTTAAAGAAGAAGAGGAGAGCTTAAAGCCTAGAGTTAGCATATCTGAAGGATCCTTTTTATAGGTGGAGCTTGATTGATGGTGACGGCCATACCGTTTGGTAGCAGACCGTTGGAGCCGCATGAAGTTCAGTACAGAGAGAAAGTCATTATCAGATGGACAGTGACAGCCATACTGGCGGATCATGGATCGCATGGAGCTAGTTACGGAAAGAGTGGTGTCGCCAGTAGTGGTGGCCATGCCATCTGATTGTGGGCCGCATACGACTTATTATGGAGAAAAAGATACCGCTAGACTGGTAGTGGCAGCCATACTGTCGGGATCCGACAGTCGTAGCTCGAGGAAGCAGACATTGGTTGGTGGACTCGGGTATATACCAATGTCAAAGAAGTTCGGACTCCTGAAGAAATTCAGCCAAAGGAGGAGCTCGAAAGGAGTTCGACTCCTATGGAAGTTCGATTGAAGCTCGGTCGCTGAGGAGTTCGATCGGGATGCAACCGCTGAGGAGTTCGACCGAAGGAAAAGCTTGGAAGGAGTTCGACTCCTATGGGAGTCTGACTGAAGCTCAACCGCTGAAGAGTTCGATCGGTGTGCAATCGTTGAGGAGTTCGACCGAAGGGAAAGCTTAGAAGGAGTTTGACTCCTATGGAAGTCCAACTAGAGCTCGACCACTAAGAAGTTCGGTCGGGGCGCAACCGCTGAGGAGTTGGATCGAAGGAGGAAGCTCGAACGGAGTTTAGCTTCCGTAGACATCTGGCTGGAGGAGTGCAGAGGGGGTTCGGCTCTCATGAAAGTCCAACCGAAGCTTGGCTGCTGAGAAGTTCGATCGGATGAAGGAGTTCGGCTAAGGTCCGACCGCTGAGAGTACGAAGGGGCTCGATCACTGAGGAGTTCGGTTGGCTGAAGGGGTTCGGCTAAGGTCCGACCGCTGAGGCTCTTCCGTGGCTATCGATTGCGTTAAGCTGAGCATCGAACTGGACTTCGATAGGAGCGGAGTTTATCCCCAAAATAGTCCTCCCACTTTCGAGTTCGAAACTCAAAGAAAGGAAGTGCAGAAAAAATGGCTGTTGAAGTCCTCTTCTGGGCTTCGTGCTAGTTCAGGTTGAAGCTCGGGGGAGGTCTCATCTCCAGCCAAAGTTGATGTTGAAGTTAAAGCCCGAGAGAGATCTCCTCTCCTGCAGCCGAGGTTGATGCGGACGCTCGGGGGAGACTTTGTCTCCTATAGTCGAGGTTAGCTTGGTCGCTCGGGAAGGATCTCATCTCCTGCAATCGAGATTGGTCCAAATCCTCAAAGGAGATCTTATCTTCTACAGACTTCGGAGCTCAGACTAAAACTTTGCTCGTGTTAGGACGAGATTCTCCTTCTATTCCTAATGGATTATGGGGGCACATACGGACCGTCGTCCGTGCGTCTCCCTCCATCTCATCTAAGGTGAACGAGGCCTTCGATTTTGCTCGCATTGGGATGAGATTCTCCTCTTATTTCTAACGGACTATGGGGGCACATACGGACCGTCGTCCATGCTTCTCCTCCTATCTCGTCTAAGGTGAACAAGATATTCGACTTTGCTCACGTTAGGATGAGGTTCTCCTCCTATTCCTAACAGACTGTGGGGGTACATATGAACCATCGTCCGTGCCTCTCCCTCCATCTCGTCTAAGGTGAATAAGGTCTTTGACTTTGCTTATGTTTAGGACGAGGTTCTCCTTCTATTTCTAACGGACTGTGGGGGCACATACGGACCATCATCCGTTCTTCTCCTTTCATCTCGTCTAAGATGAACGAGGCCTTCGACTTTGCTCGCGTTAGGATGAGGTTCTCCTCCTATTTCTAACGGGCTGTGGGGCCACATATGGATCGTCGTTCGTGCCTCTCCCCCATCTCGCCTAAGATGAACGAGGCCTTCGACTTTGCTCGCATTAGGATGAGGTTCTCCTCCTATTCCTAACGGACTATGGGGGCACATACGGACCGTCGTCCGTGCTTCTCCCTCCATCTTGTCTAAGGTGAACGAGGCCTTCGACTTTGCTTGCATTAGGATGAGGTTCTCCTTCTATTCCTAATTGGACTGTGGGGGCACATATGGACCGTCGTCCGTGCCTCTCCCTCCATCTCGTCTAAGTTGAATGAGGTCTTCGACTTTGCTCGCATTAGGACGAGATTCTTCTCCTATTTTTAACAGACTGTGGAGGTACATACGGATCGTCGTTCGTGCTTCTCCCTCCATCTTGTCTAAGGTGAACGAGGCCTTCGACTTTGCTCACATTAGGATGAGGTTCTCCTCCTATTCCTAATGGACTGTGGGGGCACATACAGATTGTCGTCCGTGCTTCTCCTCCCATCTCGTCTAAGTTGAACGAGGCTACGACTTTGCTCGCATTAGAATGAGGTTCTCCTCCTATTTCTAATGGACCACTTTCACTCGTTTCTTTTCTGTCATCACGTAATTCTTGCACCAGAAAATAATAATGCTGAACGAAGGAGTTTTATTAAAAGAAGTTTACTGATAATACATCCTCAGATTTTCTGAGTTCCAAGGTCAGGAAAGTACTATTCCTTCGAGCTCCTTCAGACGATAAGTTTCGAGCCGGACGACCTCCACCACTTCATACGGACCTTCCCAATTTGGGATGAGCTTTCTTTGGCTCTAAGGCTGAGAGACGGTGACTCATCGAAGCACTAGGTTCTCCACTCAGAATGTTTTACCTCTAACTCTGGAGTTGTAGTACTAAGCCACCTTCCATCTGTAGGCTGCCATTCGAATGCGGGCTTCCTCTCTTTCTTTTTCCAGTAGGTCGAGGTTAACTCTGAGGTCCTGAGGGTTGAGCTACTCATTGAAGCTCACGACCCGTACAGATGGGAGCTGAAGTTCGATCGGGATAACTGCCTCCGTGTCGAAGGCCAAGGCGAAGGATATTTCCCCGATTGACACCCTTGTGTAGTTCGGTATGCCTAGAGAATATGATAGAGTTCATCCACCTAGGCCTCCTTTGCTCTGTCGAGCCTTGTCTTGATGCCTTACAGCAGGGTCCGATTGGTCACCTCAGCCTCCACGTTGACCTATGGGTGAGCCACCGATGTGAAATGATGGAAGATGTTTAGTCCTTCGTAGAACTCGACGAACCTCGTCCAAGCGAACTATCGTCCATTATCAGTTATAAGAGTTCGGGATAGACTGAACCGATAGACTAATGACTTTCAGACGAAGTCCTGCACCTTAGCCTTAGGAATCTTCGCTAGTGATTCGGCTTCGACCCACTTGGTCAAATAGTCGATTGCGATCAAGAGAAACTTTCATTGCTCGAACACCGTCAGGAAGGGGCCGAATATATCGATTCTCCACTGCGCAAACGGCCAAGATACACTTAGCAGAACAAACTCAGATGTCGGCTGCCTTTGCACACTGGCATTCTTCTGACAGTGGTTGTACTTCTTTACATACTCCACGGAATCTTGAAATAAGATCAATCAGTAGTACTCCTGCCGAAGTAGTCTTTGCAATAGGGACCTGGCTCTTATGTGACTTCTGCAGAGTCCTTCGTGCACCTTCCATAGTACGAGGTCGACCTCTGAAGGTCAAAAACATCTCAGCAGCGAGAGGGAGTATGACCTCTTATACAACCTGCCTTCAAATAAAACGTAGCAAGAGGCCTGATTCCTGAGCTTCCGAGCTTCTTTTGGATCATGAGAAAGGATCCCCTTCTTAAGGTAGGCGACCAACGGATCGATTCAGCTTGACTCAAATTTCGTCTACAGGATGACCTGAGATTTTTCTGTGGTTGGGCACTTCAAAGTCTCCAAAAATACTTCTTTGGATAATTCGATCAAGGTTGACGTGGCCAACTTGGAGAGAAGATCGACTCTTGCATTTTTCGCTCTCGGAATATATTGAATGCCAAAACTATCGAAGGTCGAAGTCATTTCTCACTTTCTCAAGGTATCTCACCATGCTTTCCTCCCGCACTTCGTAGCTGTCGCTAACTTGGCCGACCACCAACTAAAAATCATTGTAGACTTGAAGTTGATCTACTTTTAATTTTCTTGCTATCTTTAATTCGGCGATCAGCGCTTCATATTCGGCCCAATTGTTGGTCGTGGAGAACTTGAAGCGTAACGCATACTCGGCGATGACTCCCTCGGAGCTGACCAAGATCAGCCCCACACCAGCTCCAGCAGAGTTGGACGAACTATCCACGTGCAGTGCCCAGGAGCCTTCGGAGAGGTCGGCGCTTTCCTTGGGGAGGTATGGCTGCGATAGCTTGGCTTTGTCCAAGCTCGATCTCGCTTTGGTGCCGATTTTGCTCTGTTCAAGCTCGGCTTCGATTGGAATGCTGCATTCTAGCACAAAATCTGCCTGTATCTAGGTCTTAATCGATGGCCTGGGTCGGTAGTTGATGTCGAACTCTGTGAGCTCGATTGCCCATTTTGTGATTCTTTCGAAAGCATCCGCTCGATGAAGGACTGCTTTTATTGGTTGGTCCGTAAGGACCGTTACGGTGTGCTCCTGAAAATAAGGTCGGAGCCTGTTGGCAGCAATTAGAAGAGAGTAGGTTAGTTTTTCTAACCTAGAGTACCTGATCTCCGCATCCCTCGGGATTCGGCTCACGTAGTAGATCGATCGCTGCATTTTTATTTCTTCCTTGACTAGGACTGCCGCTAGGGCCACCGGAGAGACAGCGAGATACAGGAATAATTTTTCTTCAGATTCAAACTTTGCCAGCAATGGGGATGAGCCGAGGTAGTTTTTAAGCTCCTCGAATGCCTGTTGACACTCCATCATCCAACAGAAGTCCTTTGGTCATCTAAGAACTTGGAAGAAGGGCACGCATCGTTCGACCGACCTTGAGATGAAGTGATTTAGAGATGCCACCTTTTCGGTCAGGCGTTAAATTTTCTCGATTATCTTCGGAGTCATTATTTTTCGAATGGCTTGAATTTTCTCGGAGTTTGCTTCAATTCCACGTCTCAACATCATGTACCTCAGAAATTTTTTAGAGGTCACGCCAAAGGCGCACTTGATCGGGTTCAGCTTCATCTTATGCTTTCTGAGTGCACCGAAGGTCTCTTTAAGATCGACGAAGTGGTCAGTTGAAGCTCGATTTTTTACGAGCATATCATCCACGTACACCTTCATGTTACGGTCGATCTGCTCCTTGAAGATCTTATTGATCAGATGCTGGTACGTTGCCCCTACATTTTTTAGTTCAAAAGGCATGATCCTATAACAATAAAGACCACGGTCAGTAATGAAGGCGATCTTCTCTTCATCCTTGGGTGCCATCCGTATCTGGTTATAATCAGAAAAGGCGTCCATGAAGGTGAGAAGCTCATGGCCCGAGGTCGCGTCCACCAGTTGATCGATCATGGGCAGGGGATAGCTGTCCTTCGGATAAACCTTATTCAGCTTCTTGAAGTCAGCGCACATCCTTCACTTGTTGCTCGCCTTTTTTACGAGGACCACATTTGAGATGCAGGTCGGATAATTAACCTTTCGGATGAGTCCGACTTTGAGGAACTTATCTACTTCTTCGGCGATTGCTTTCTGCCTCTTCGGAACGTGGTGGCGCATCTTTTCTTTTATCGGTCGGTGCCTCAGATCGACGGTCAGCCAATATTCAATGATCTCGACGTCAATCCCTGGCATGTCTGCTGGGGTCCAGGCGAAGACGTCCGTGTTTCTCCTAGAGAAGACGACGAGCTGCTCCCAAACCTCGTGTGCCAAGTTGAAGCCGATCTGCACTGCATGCTCTGAGTTTCCATCATTTAAGGGCATAGAGATGAGGTCCGCCATAGGCTTGCCCCGCTCCTCAGTAAGGTCATCGCGAACATCCAGTCCATCAATAAAATAAGGGTCAGACCGTTCCCCCTTATGTAGGGTGATTGAGTAGCAGTGCCTCGCCAGAGCCTGATCTCTCCTGACCTCTCTAATCCTGCGACTCGTCAGAAACTTCATCTTCCAATAATAGGTTGACACCACCGCCCGAAGTACATTTAGATCAGGTCGGTCAAGAATCGCATTATAGGTGGACGGAGTCCTAACGACTAGAAAATCGACCTACGCTTTGGCCAGTTTCGGATGTTGCCCCGCCATCACAGCCAAAGTTATTATGCCTTCGACTGGTATAGCGTTGTCAGTGAATCCCACCAACAGAAATTCATAGGCCCCAAGCGGTCATCGAGTAGGAATATTTTTGAGAATGCATCATAAAATAATACGTCGATCGAGCTTCCATTATCCACCAAAATGCAACGTACATCATAGTCAGCAATGTTCAAAGAAATTACAACCATGTCATTATGTGGAAATTGGATCCCCTGACCGTCCACCTCGGTAAAGGTCATGGGTTCCATGGTTCTCCATCTTTTCATCGATCCCTTGGATCCGCTAGCCTCTCCTTATTGAAGTCCCCCCGAGATAGCGTTGATGACGCCGAGAGGCGATTGATCTGCTTGCTGGTTTTCTCCACTTACTGGTAATGCCCTCAACCGATATTTCTGCTCTTTAGGTCATCTTCGCAGGAATCGACCAAGTCTACCTCGCCTGACGGGCTCTTCGATCTCGTCCTGGAGCTGGATGCACTCCTTAGTATCGTGACCGTGGTCACGATGGTAAAGATAGAACTTGTTGGGATTGTGCTTGCTAGAATGGAAATGCATTCTCTTCAATCTTGGGAGTCGTTTCTTGATTTCCATCAGCACTTGAATTTTTGGGGCGTTAAGGGGGGCATAGTTGTGAAATCGTCGTCGGAGAGAACTTCGACGCTGGAGAGAACCTCGACATGCCCTTCCATCAGGGCTTCCTTGCCTCCGAGTCCAAGGGGGAGTTCGGGCTCGCCTTTGACCAGGAGGAGTTCGGGAATGTGGCCGAGCTTCATTCCACTTTCCTTCTTCGACGGGCCTACCTAGGCTACCGATTCGCCGCTTGCCGCTGGCTTCATCGTCTTTGGCCTCGAAGGCCTCCTCTACCTGGGCGTAACTTTCAGCCCGAGCTAGCATGTCAGCAAAATTTCTGAGATACTTCTTTTTCAGAGAGAACAGCAAGTCATTCTTCTGAAGGCTGCCCTTGAGGGCAGCCATGGCGATTGACTGGTCCAGGTTCTGGACCTCCAACGCGGCAATATTAAATCAAATGACATAAACCTGGATGGGTTTTCCCTCCTTTTGCCTAATGGTTATTAAGAAATCTGAACCTCAGTGCGGACACCGACTACTGATGAAGTAGGCTGCAAACTGTTGGCTCATTTGGTCAAACAATAAGATGGTACTCGGCTTAAGCACCGAGTACCAATTCTTGGTAGCTCCCTTAAGGGTAGAGGGGAAAGCCCACCACAAGATGGCGTCTGACGTGCCATGGAGCAACATCATTGTCCGAAAGACTTTCAGATGATCAATCGAATTGGTGGTCTCATCGTAACTCTCGAGCTGCGGAAGCTTGAAGTTCGACGGGATCAGTTCTTGCATAATTTTTTTTGAAAAGGGAGAGTCAGTACAAATATCATTACCATGTGAGGAGGGGGTGTGATGAAGTTTCTCGATTCGCCGGCTCATTTCTAAGAGCCTTTGATCTAAAAGATCTTCACGGTCTTTGATCTTTAAGGTTTTCTAGTAGAATGGATGTGAAGCTTCCTCCTAGATCGAGCCATGGTCCGAGCAGGGGCTCTCCCTCCTTTGCCTCTTTCTTTCGAAGATCGGAGGTCGGGTAGCCCTAGTCGACCGTTCCTGGACCGGACCACACGGCTTTGAAGAGTCCCACACCGATTGAGCTGGTGCCAGGGCCTGTTGGTGCATGGCCTGCACCGCTTGCACCATCTGCACCGCCTCCGTGAGGTCGCGAACTTGCTGGACAAGCAGGTTGAACTGCTTCGCATCTACTGCAGCCATAGATGGAACCTGGGCCGTCCGGATTGGAGCGGGAGCAGATGGATCTGAATGGGATCGAGTCATGGAAGCCGTCGATCGCCGAGTCGAAGCTCTCCTAGGGGGCATTTTTTTTTGGAAAAGAATTCTAGAGAGGAAGAAGGGGGATCTCTAGAGAGAGACCATTGTCGAGCACTCCTTTAAAAATAAAGGAACCTCGGTGGTTCGGGGGCCCTCCTTCTAGCACCAATCTATTGAAGTAGAAACTGATCATCATCGGATCTGGCTGGAGCGAAGGAGGATGAGGTCGTCGTCAAAAACCTATAAAATAAAGTCCCATCCAGAGCCGATGGGGGTGGCTCCGGTAGGACCCTCCGACGATCAAGTCAGCTCTAGCCAACAAGAATGGAGTGCTCGAAAATGAGTTCGATAGAGTTTAGAGAAGAAGAGGAGAGCTTAGAGCCTAGAGTTAGCATATCTGGAGGGTCCTTTTTATAGGCAGAGCTTGATTGATGGTGATGGCCATACCGCCTGATAGTGGACCGTCAGGACCGTATAGAATTCGATACGGAGAGGAAGGCATCGTCAGATGGATAGTGACAGTCATACTGGTGGATCGTGGATCGCATGGGGCTGATTATGAAGAGAGTGGTGTCGCCAGTAGTGGTGGCCATGCCGTCCGATTGTGGACCGCATGGAGCTTGTTACGGAGGAAAAGATGCTACCAGACTGGTAGTGGCAGCCATACTATCGGGGTCCGACAGCCGTAGCTCGAGGAAGAAGGCATTGGTTGGTAAACTCGGGCATATACCAATTTCAAAGGAGTTCGAATTTCTGAAGAAGTTCGACCAAAGGGGGAGCTCAGAAGGAGTTTGACTCCTGTGGGAGTCCGATTGAAGCTCGATCGCTGAAGAGTTCGGTCGGAACGTAATCGCTGAGGAGTTCGACCAAAGGGAGAGCTCGGAAGGAGTTCGACTCCTGTGGAAGTCCGACTGAAGCTCGACCGCTGAGAAGTTCGGCTAGGGTGCAACCGCTAAGGAGTTCGACCGAAGGAGGAGCTCGAAAGGAGTTCGACTCCTGTGGGAGTCCGATTGAAACTCGATCGCTAAGGAGTTCGATCGGAGCGCAACCGCTGAGGAATTCGATCGAAGGAGGGAGCTCGAACGGAGTTCGGCTCCCATAGGCGTTTGGCTGGAGGAGTGTGGAGGAAGTTCAGCTCTCATGGGAGTCCGATCGAAGCTTGGCTGCTAAGAAGTTCGACTGGATGAAGGAGTTCGACTAAGATCCGACCGTTGGGAGTACGAAGGGGCTCGACCGCTGAGGAGTTCACCTGGATGAAGGGGTTCGGCTAAGGCCCAGCCACTGAGGCTTTTTCGTGGCTATCGGTTGCATTAAGCTGAACATCGAACTGAATTTCGATAGTAGTGGAGTTTATCCCCAACAGCTACCATATCTGTATTTTAGTGCGGAAAAAATGTAATTATAAAGTAATTCTAATTTACAATCAACTATGCAAGATAAATTTAGTATGAATTATCCTATTAAATTAACTATCTAGTTAATACATTTTATAAATCCATTAAAACTTTATGAGTTGATTTTTTTTCTACGGCTCAATCATGCAATCTCTACTAATATCAACATCCATAATTAGCATTTGATAATTTAGAGAAATAGAATATGAATTGGAGATATTAAAAAAATCCCCATCATCTATTCGATCCATGTTATTGATTCACAAGGCTATCTTAACAAGTTGAATAAAACAGCACCGGATAAGAACCAACATTTTGCATTGCTATCTCTACCATTCGATCATGAGGTCAAGAGGGTGATAAATGTAGAGAGTAATGCATCCAATTTTCACATGACATATTGGGATGATAGAAACATTTTAAAATTATTATTTTTAATAATAATAATAAATAATGATCATCATTTTTAAAAACTCATTATTCATCTAGTTTTATCTTCAACCTGATTGATTTGAAAATAAATTCTTCACTCATGACAATAATTTTTAATTATTAGCTCTATATTCTAATAAAATAATAGTGGGTGATTACAAAAGGTGCAGATGTTATTTTATAATATAATTATTCGTTGAAAATAGACTATGTTACATGTATAATTGTTATAATAAAATAATTAAATTAAAATCTTCTTCTTTATATATATATATATATATATATATATATATATATATATATATATATATATATATATATATATATTTGATAAAAAAGAAGTGTAGATAAGTGTGCTGCACTATATCGGAGAGCCCTTCGCCAAATATTTTTAATATTGCAAACTCCGGTGAAAATGGAACTAATTTCAGTTACCAAAGGTTCTACTAGTTTGCTGAGCTGGCTTTTTTTCGGTGTGACTAAACATGAAATGTCGGAGGATACCATTGGAAATTTCGAAACGTTCCAATGGCCTTCTTGTCATTGATGTGACAACGGACGTTAAGTTTTAAACCAGGCCCGTGCCGTGCACTGCCTCCAACGGCTAGGAGGGGTTAATCCAAGGGAAAAAGACAAACTCACAAAAGCAAAAGAAGGAGAGGGTTTTCCGTCTGCAAGACAAACTCGTCAGGAATGATTAGAGTTGGGGGGGGGGGGTGATGGGATAAGTCGTACGGATGGAGCGTGCGGACATTGCTTTCCGGGGGGCTCGTCCTGCTCGATTGCAGATTGGCAGGGCAAGAAAGCGAATGGGAAAACGTGCTTTATTTATTCCTCTTTCTCTTTCTCAATTTCTATTCACTTTTTTTTATAACCCACTTGCCTCGTGGGTTTCACCTCTCTCAATCAATGGGCGGACTTGAGACCATCTCTGAGCCGAATAGAATTCCAGCCTGGCGTCCGCCCTCGCTGACAGGGTGCGGGCGCTCGGGCAAAGCGACGACAGGACGATAAAATAATGGGCGTGGGGGCGCTCAGGACACGTGATGCCTCGGAGTGCACGTGAGCCGGATTCCTAATGGATGGCTCTTGTCGCTGACGGTGGACGGACCGTGGGCAACGTGCAAAGAGTCCGCATAAAGGTTTTACATCAACCATAAAATAGTTTCTAACCATTTCCAATGCATCTAAAGTAGCAGCGTTGTGAGTTTTTTGTTGAGAAGCTACCAAGTTAGGGTAGGTGATTGGCACGTTCGTCCTTCGAGAGATTCATTGAACCCTTTGTATTACTTTAAGAAACAGCAGCACTGTACCATTAAGTTGGGACCCTCTCAAATTTCTCAATCACAGCTAATCATGTATTGCATGATGATTTTAATTCTATGAATTCCAGAGTTACTGAGTTAAGATTGTTCCATGAATGGGTATCATGTGATGATTGTGATTCCAAGTTTCATGGTCATGCAATTATGATTATTACGTGCATGAACAACTATGATTCATGAATTAGAACTCTTTTTTGATTTATTTTATATTTCCTGAGTAAGGTTAAGATTATTGTTTCTCTTTGTGAATGATGCCCATTGTATCCTGCTTTGGCAAGATTAAGGTATCATATTGCTGATCTCAACGGTCGAAACCTTGATTCTCTCTATATGTGTTTTAGAAACAAGAAGACGATAATTAGAAAGCTTTTATACATCAAGAGATGTATCGAAAATAAGTGCTAACATAGGTTATGATTCCTGGAGGATCGATAGCATGAAATTCCCTTGTCAAATGGGTTGCATCAAGCCAATTACATGGAAATGTTCCATCACTTTCTTGCCTTAATCACAATTCTCGACTTGAATGAATTTGGTGGACTTTGCTCGTCTTTTTTTAAAAAGTCCAGCCAAAAGTAGACGGTCCCCCCTGACATGGCCCAAGGATCCCATGCTCATGAAAAATTGACATATTATTTTATGGAATATCAAGCAAGCCATTCCCTAAGACAGGGGACCTTCTTTTGAGGGCAATTGCTTTACACAAAGTTTACTTCCAAACGGATGTCGTGTCTGCAAGCACATTCTATCAATCTGATATACACCACTAACTTTTGCTTGAGGGCATTATGGTGCCCCCTACGAGCAATAGGATGGGATTGTTTTATTGGGCAATGCAGACAAAACCAAATGAACATTTTATTTTTTAGTCCTTGAGTCCTTAATCATCGAGTACTAGTGATGTCTTTATCGATACTCTTTTAAAAGGCTTGTCAGCATCGAACTACGTGCACCTCTTGGAAAAACAAGAAAAACATTGACCTAGATGGATGTACTGTCTTCGAGGTTGAGACGTTAGGACAGGAGATGCCTGAATGCTAGAGATTTTATGGAGCCATGGCTGTCGCTCCAAGAATCTCCAGGACTTTTAATCTCATCCATTACATTCAATAGAAAGAAAAACTTGTGCAAGGTCACGCGACCCCTATTCTCCATTCGCGGTCATCTCTTCGGAGCCATCAACCAATCCCATTCTCCGTCACATTATTCGGAGCCATCACCCATTGGCAGCAATTTAAGCGCATCATAAATACTTTAAAGGAATGGCTACTTTTGCATATCCTCGCACTAAGAGGTTTTACAACGAAGAAACTACTTCAATCAATATATTCTTAAGTACAAGCACACATAATAGAAATCATATTTAGAAAGAACTAATAATTAGTTAGAAAAAAAGCATCACACAAATCATTACTATAAAATTAACTCGACAATCTATCTTTCCTTCGCTAGAAAATTTAAGAGTACATATTGATATTTTGTAAGTCATGGATACTTCAAAGAAATGGCTATTATTGAGGATAAATTCTACTCCCATCGAAGTTTAATTCGATGCTCAGCCTAATTCAACCAATAGTCGAAGAAGAGCTTCAGCAGACGGACTTCAGCCAAACTCCCAGCGGCCGAACTTCTTCTAACTCATTCAACCGACCGAGCTACTTAGCGTCCGAGCTTCTTCGAATCCCTCCAGCCGGCCGAACTGTTTAGCGGCCGAACTCCCCAAGCGGTCGTCTCTTCAGCCAGTCGAGCTCCTCCAAACTTCTCTACAGCCGAACTCCTCCCGAGCTTTCCTTTCAGTCGAACTCTTCTACAAGTCCGAACTCCTCTGGACGAATTGTCGCCATCAGTCTGCAACAGACAACAAGATCGGACGATATGGCCGCCACTACTCTCGCCATAACCAGCCCCATGTGGCCCACGACTTACCAGTATGGCTGTCACCAACCACCTGACGACGCCTTCCTCTCCGTACCGAACTTCATGCGACCCACGACTTGCCAATATGGCTGTCACCAACCGCCTGACGACGCCTTCCTTTCCGTACCAAACTCCATGCGGCGGTATGGCCGTCACCATCAACTAAGCTCTATCTATAAAGGACCCTCCAGATACGCTAATCTTGAATCCCGGTGATCTCTAAGCTCTCCTCTTCTTCTCTAAGCTTCGGAACTCATTTCGAGTACTCCATTCCTATTGGCCAGAGCTGACTTGATCGACGGAGGGTCCTGCCGGAGCCACCCCCCCCACCGACTCCGAACGAAACTTTATCTTGCAGGTTTCCGGCGGCAAACTTATCGACCTCCACTACAGCGGACTCCGACGACGATCAGTTTCTGCGTCAATAGATTGGCGCTAGAGGAAGGGCCCTAAACCTTCAAGGTTCCCTTGTTCTTAAAGGAGTGCTCGAAGATGATTTTTTCCTTCCCTCTCCGAAGATCTTCCCTTTTTTCTCCCAAAAAGAAGATGCCTCCCAAGAGAGCTTCGACTCGATGCTCGATGGCCTCCGCGGCCCGATCCCATCCGAATCCGTCTGTTCCCGCTCCAGCCTCGGCGACTCATGCCCCATCTATAGCCGCGGTGGATATGGAGCAGTTCAACCAGCTCGTCCAGCAGATTCGTGGTCTCACAGAGGCGGTGCAGGCAGTGCTGCACCAACAAGCCCCAGTGCCAGCCCAACCGGCGTGGGACTCTCCGAAGTCGAGTGATCCGGTCCAAGAGCGACCAACCTGGGCAGCCCGACCTCCGATCCTCGGATTGGAGAGGCGAAGGAGGGAGAGCCCTTGTTCGGATCATGGATCGGCCAAGGGTGAAGCCTCGCATCCATTCCACCAGAAAGCCTTGGAGATCAGAGACCGTGAAGATCTCCTGGATCAAAAGCTCTTAGAAATGAGTCGGTGAATCGAAGAACTTCGTCACACTCCCTCCTCACGTGGTAATGACGTTTGCACTGACCCCCCTTTTTCATAGAAAATCATGTAGGAACCGATCCCGCCGAACTTCAAGCTTCCACAGTTCGAGAGCTATGATGGGACCACCGATCCAGTCGACCACTTGAAAGCCTTTCGGACGACGATGCTGCTCCATGGCGCGTCAGATGCCATATTATGCCGGACTTTTTTCTCTACCCTTAAAGGAGCTGTCAGAAATTGGTACTCGATGCTCAAGCCGAGTACCATCTTATCGTTTGACCAGATGAGTCAACAGTTCGCAGCCCACTTCGTCAGTAGTAGGCAGCCGCGCCGAGGTTCGAATTTCTTGATGGCCATCAAGCAGAAGGAGGGGAAACCCATTCGAACCTATGTCACCCGATTTAACGCTGCCGCATTGGAAGTTCGGAATTTAGATCAATCAATCACCATGGCCGCCCTCAAGGGCGGCCTTCAGAAGAACGACTTATTGTTCTCCCTGAAAAAGAAGAATCCCAGGGATTTTGCTGACATGCTAGCTTGGGCTGAAGGATATGCTCGGGTAGAGGAGGCCTTCAAGGCCAAGGATGGCGAAGTCGACAGCAAGCGGCGAGCTGAAGGGCCGGGCAGGCCTGCCGAGGAAGGAAAGTGGAGTAAAGCTCAGCGGTGCTCCCGGACTCCTTTCGGTCACTAGTGGACCCAAACTCCCCTACGGAGCTCGAGGTGGGGAAGCCCGGATGGAACGGCGCACCGAGGTTCTCCTCAGCGCTGAAGCTCTCCCCGACGAAGGTTTCACAACTACGCCCCCCTCAACGCTCCAAAGGCCCAAGTGCTGATGAAAATCAGGGAACAACTTTCGAGGCCAGACAAGATGCGTTCCCGACCCAGCAAGCACGATCCCAATAAGTTTTGTCTCTATCATCGCGACCACGGCCACGACATCGAGAAGTATGTCCAACTCCAAGACGAGATCAAAAAGCTCGTCAGACGAGGTAGACTTGGCCGATTCCTGTAGAGGCGGCCCGAAAAGTGGAAGGAGCGGCCAAGGGCGTTACCATCGGGTGGGGAGAGCCAGGAAGGTCGACCGCCCCTTGGCATCATCAATACTATCTTAGGGGGACCTCAGCAAGGGGAGACCAGCGGATCCAGAGGATCGGTGAAGAGGCAGAGGATCGCGGAGCCCGTGGCCTTCACCGACGAGGATGGTCAGGGAATCCAATTTCCGCACAATGATGCGGTTGTAATTTCTTTGAATATCGCTGACTACGATATACGCCGCATTTTGCTAGATAACGAAAGCTTGGTTGATGTATTGTTTTACGATGCCTTCTCAAAAATATTTCTGCCCGACGACCGCTTGGGGCCGATGAATTCTCCGTTGGTAGGGTTTGCTGGAAACACCATACCAATCGAAGGTGTAATAACATTGACCGAAGCAGCAGGGCGACGCCCGAAGTAGGCCAAGGCTCGGGTCGACTTCCTAGTCGTAAGGACCCCGTCCGTCTATAACGCGATCCTTGGTCGACCTGGTCTAAATGCACTTCGGATGGTAGTGTCGACCTATTATTTGAAGATGAAGTTTCCGACGAGTCATGGGATCGGAGAGGTCAAAGGAGATCAGGCTCTGGCGAGGTATTGCTACTCGATCGCCCTGCATAAGGGAGATCAGCCTGACCCCTGTCTTGTTGATGGACTGGACATCCACGATGACCTCACTGAGGAGCGGGGTGAGCCTGCGGAGGACCTTGTCTCTGTGCCCTTGAATGACAGAAGCTTGGAGCACGTGGTGCAGATCGGCTCCAACCTGACGATCGAGGTTCAGGAGCAGCTCGTTGCTTTCCTCAGAAAGAACATGGATGTCTTCACCTGGACCCCAGTGGATATGCTGGGGATCGATGCCGAGGTCATGGAACATCGGCTGACCGTCGATCCGAGGCATCGGCCGATAAGAGAAAAGCTGCGCCACCATGCTTCAGAAAGACAGAAAGCGATCGCCGAAGAAGTAGACAAGCTCCTCAAAGCCGGACTCATCCGGGAGGTTAGCTATCCGACCTGGGTCTCGAACGTGGTTCTTGTCAAGAAAGCGAATAACAAGTGGAGGATGTGCGTCGACTTCAAGAAGCTGAACAAGACTTGTCCGAAGGACAGCTACCTCCTACCCAGGATCGACCAGCTGGTGGATGCAATCTCGGGCCACGAGCTCCTCACCTTCATAGATGCCTTTTCTAGTTACAACCAGATACGCATGGCGCCCAAGGACGAAGAGAAGACTGCTTTCATTACTGACCGAGGTCTTTATTGCTACAGGGTCATGCCTTTTGGACTCAAGAATGTGGAGGCAACATACCAACGTTTGGTTAATAAGGTCTTCAAGGAGCAGATCGACCGCAACATGGAGGTGAACGTAGATGATATGCTCGTTAAAAGTCGAGCTTCAATAGACCACCTCGCCGACCTTGAAGAAACCTTCGGTGCACTCAGGAGGCACAAGGTGAAGCTGAATCCGGCTAAGTGTGCCTTCGGTGTGACCTCCAAAAAATTTCTAAAATTCATGGTGTCAAGACGAGGAATCGAAGCGAACCCTGAACAAATCCAAGCCATTCGAGAAATAATCGCTCCGAGGACGATCAAGAAGGTTCAGCGCCTGACCAAAAAAGTGGCATCCCTAAGTCGCTTCGTGTCAAGGTCGTCGAACGATGCATGCCCTTCTTCCGCATTCTCAGGCGACCGAAGGACTTCTCCTGGACGGTGGAGTGCCAACAGGCATTCAAATAGCTCAAAAGCTACCTCGGCTCGCCCCCGCTGCTGGCAAAGCCCAAATTCAGGAAAAAATTATTTCTGTACCTAGCTGTCTTCCCTAGGGCCCTAGCGGCGGTACTAGTCAGGAAAGAAGCGAAGGCACAACGGTCGATCTACTACATCAGTCGAGTCCTGAGGGACGCGGAGATCAGGTATTCTAGACTGAAAAAACTAACTTACTCTCTCCTAATTGCTGCCAGGCGGCTCTGACCTTATTTTTAGGAGCACACCGTAACGATCCTCATGGACCAACCAATAAAAGAAGTCCTTCACCGGGCAAACACTTTCGAAAGAATCACAAAATGGGCGATCGAACTTACGAAATTCGACATCAACTACCGGCCCAGGCCGTCAATCAAGGTCCAGATACTGATAGATTTCGTGCTAGAATGCACCATTCCGGTCGAGGCTGAGCTTGGGCTGGTCGAGATCGACACCAAAGTGGAATCGGGCCTAGACAAAGCCGAGCTACCACGGCCGAACCTCTCCAAGAAAAGCGTCGACCTCTCCGAAGACTCCTGGGCCCTGCACATGGATGGTTCATCCAACTCCGCTGGAGCTGGTGCGGGGCTGGTCCTGGTCAGCCCTGAGAGAGTCGTCGTCGAGTACGCGCTGCGCTTCGAGTTTTTGATGACCAATAATGGGGCCGAATATGAAGCGCTGATCGTCGGATTAAAGATAGCAAGGAAGCTAAAGGTAGATCGACTTCAAGTCTACAGCGATTTTCAGCTGGTGGTCGGCCAAGTCAGCGATAGTTATGAGGCACAGGAGGAAAGCATGACGAGATACCTCGGGAAGGTGAGGGATTTGACTTTGGCCTTCGACAGCTTCGACGTTCGACATATTTCGAGGGCGGAAAATATGAGAGCCGATCTTCTCTCCAAATTGACCACTTCTGCCCCGGCCGAACTGCCCAGGAGAGTATTTTTGGAGACTCTGAAGTACCCAACCCCGGAGGAGCCTCGGGTCGTCCTGCAGACGGAGTTCGAGCCAAGCTAGATCGACCCGCTGGTCGCTTACCTCAGGGAGGAGATCCTTCCCCATGATCCGAAAGAAGCTTGGAAGCTCAGAAATCAGTCCTTCCACTACGTCTTATACGAAGGCAGGTTGTATAAGAGGTCGTACTCTCTCCCATTGCTAGGATGCCTTCGACCTTCGGAAGCTGTCCTCGCACTACGGGATGTGCACGAAGGACTCTGCGGAAGTCACGTAGGAGCCAGGTCCTTGTCGAAAAAACTGCTCCGATAGGGGTACTACTGGCCGACCCTATTTCACAATTTTGTGGAATACGTAAAGAGGTGCGACTGCTATCAGAAGAACGCCAGTATACAGAGGCAGCCGGCATCCGAACTCACTCCGCTCAGCTCACCCTGGCTATTTACGCAGTAGGGGATGGATATACTCAGCCCCTTCCCAGCGCCGTCGGGACGGTGAAAGTTTCTCTTGATCGCGATCGACTACTTCACTAAGTGGATCGAAGCTGAACCACTCGCGAAGATTACCAAGGTCAAGGTACAGGACTTCGTCTAAAAGTTACTAGTCTATCGGTTCAGCCTGCCCCGAACCCTCATAACCGACAATGGGCGACAGTTCGCTGGGGCAAGGTTCGCCGAGTTCTGCGAAGGACTAAATATCTTCCACTGCTTTACGTCGGTGGCTCACCCACAGACCAATGGGAAAGCTGAAATAACCAACCGGATCCTGCTGCAAGGAATCAAAGCGAGGCTCGATAGGGCAAAAGGGGCCTGGGTGGACGAACTCTACCATGTCCTCTGGGCATACCGAACTACTCAGAGGGTGCCAACTGGAAAAACACCCTTCGCCTTGGCCTTCGGTACTGAGGTAGTTATCCTGGTCGAGCTCAAGCTCCCGTCTGCGTGAGTCGCGGGCTTCAACGAGCAACGTAATCTCCAGAACCTCCGAGTCGACCTCGACCTGCTGAAAGAAAAAAGGGAGGAAGCTCGCATCCGGATGGCGGTTTATAGATGGAAGGTGGCTCGGTATTACAACTTCAGAGTCAAAAACAAGACGTTCAGAGTGGGAGACTTAGTGCTCCGACGAGCCACTGTCTCTCAGCCTCAGAGTTAGAAAAAATTCGCTCCTAATTGAGAAGGCCCGTATGAAGTGGTGGAGGTCATCCGGCCTGGTGCTTATTGCCTGAAAGAGCTCGGAGGGATGATGAAGGAAAATCCTGATTTCTCGATCTAGGTTCGTTCAGATCTGATCAGATCAAGAGATATATTTCAAAAATTTTTCTCTTTGATCTATATCAAATCTGAAATATTTCAGATTTGATTCTTGTTATTTTAATAAATAAAATAAAGTAAGGATAAATTAAATCAAATTTAATTTATCTGATTTGGATAATCTAATTACCCGTTGATGATCCTGTATGCAGCGGAAGGTTCTAGATCTAGCCATGCAAGCGCCTGACCTCTACCAGTATCCACTAAGGCTGGATCTGGAGATCCTCTTCTTCTCTATCACGTCTCCAAAAATTAGATCTGGATCTGATCTGGAGAATCTTCAAAACTCCTTTTGAAGATCAGCAGTCGTCCTTTGCAGCAGTGCAGCCTTCTTGCTTTTGATCTCCTTTCTTTGATCTGGATCGCACCAACCAAGCTCCAAAACTATTTTGGACGTGGAAAGGAGAGGGAGAAGAAGCTTTGGTGTGGAGGAGGAGAGGAGAAAAGGCCTTAGGGCATATGGAAACTCTAATCTCAATCAATCTTTGAGTTGGACGCAGGGTCTTATTTATAGACTACCTATGATCCAACTCCTCTTCTTCCCAACCAATCACAACCCTTTGTGAAATCAGATCTAAATCTGATTGCTGGAAATAGAGTCCCCTGGATTCCTCCTTAGAGGGCACCTAAGATCAGTCAAACTAGATTCTTAGAAGAACTCTAATTGGAATCCAAAAGGGAGGTGGAGTCCTTGTCCAATAAGGACTCCTAGGCGCCTCCAACTTGGGCACACGCCAAGGGTGGCGTGCGCCCTCCTCCTTGCCAGGTTCTGACAGGAGGACAGGCCCCCACCAGCTCTCCAATAGATGCGTGACATGTGGTCAAAAGTCAAAGTGTCAATGGTCAATGTTTGACCAGTCAAAGGTAGACTTTTGACCAAAGTCAAAAAACAAGAAATGGCAGGTGACCAAAAATGGCAGATAATATTTTACAAAATAAGACAATCTTTTCTGACTTGGACTACCTCCAATTAGACCTATGAAGGCCTCTGATTGAGCACAAACTCCTTTGGCTCAGATAGGATAACTTATTTATGATAGTAAAAGAAGAACGTTAGGTTCAATCGAGTGCTAGCACGATTTTCTTGAACCTAATTGAATCTCATTTAGATCAATTGAACTAGATCAGTTCAATTGATGATCACCAGATTCAAACCCTTGTTTGTGTGACCCAGTTAGGTTCAGTTCTGTATGGTAATGGGATATGTCATGATCTCTATTATCGACATCATCGAAACTTCTTTCGATGGATCAAAACTCTTCTGATTCGAACAACTAGAATGATCGATCATCTAAATTATTCTAATTGCTCCCAAAATCCATCAGTGACACCTAGCAGTATATGGTGGCAACCCATCAAAGCTGAATGTGAACCTCTTGGTGCAGCTACCTGTGTGATTCAGTTCTTCTATCTTGAGCTCCGATCATATTAGGGTTAAGGTAAACTCGTCAAACCCTAGTCTCTGTCATATGATGTAATTATTCGATTCGAGTCCAATGTGAAAATCTAAATAGAAACTCTTTCTATTATTTTACTCTACCATAGCCATGGACTTCTGGACTTGATTCTCATGATTATCATAGGGCTGCTCCTCTACCACCGAGGTAGATAGATTCCATCTTGATGCCATCCAGTTCCTACAATGAACATGCTATAGCCAACATACACCTCAGAATTTCATATGGCTAGGAGACCAAGTAATGGTGTAGTCAAACTATAACACCCTCAAGATGAACTGCCGATGCACCTCAAGTCAAAGAATCAGACACACTACTGCAGCATCGAGTCAGTCATTGACGAGAAGGAAGACTCCCTAATGACTACTCGAGGTGGTCACGCTCAGTGCCCTCATTCTCTAACGAGTACCTATACTCTCGCTTCGGTGTCTCCACATCGTAGACTCAAGACTCATCTACTAAAGAGAAGCGATTATACACCAACCTTCCAAATCAATCACCATCCTCGTGATGATCCTATGATCGGAAGCATTTTATGAGTTAACAATGATTATTCATGTCTTAAATTTTCAACTCTTGAAAATATGAATTATCATTACCATTAACTTAAAGGATGTATCACAGACACTAAATACACATATATGATAAAAAATAATCCATTTTATTCATTATAGTCAAAATTATAATTTTACCCCTAGAAGTGTATTATAAGTGTCAGCCAATTCTGGCTTCTAAGGCACATATATCTAACAATTTTTCACTTATCCTAAAGCTAATTGGCTACAAGTCTAAGTTCCATCTTCTCAAAGTGGGCTTCGAACTTCTACTGGCCCAACGGCTTTGTAAGTGGGTCTGCCACATTATCTATGGAGTTGACTCTCTTGACCTCGACGTAACCCTTCTCGAGGTAATCGTGGATGAGGTGGTATCGCCGCTCAATGTGCTTGGATTTTTGGTGAGACCTCGGCTCCTTAGCAAGGGCTATGGCGCCATTATTATCGCAGTATAGAGGAATAGCATCTGATGGCATTACTCCAATTTCTGCAGTAAACTTCTTATACCAGAATGCTTCCTTCGCAGCCTCTGATGCAGCGATATATTCTGCTTCCATGGTGGAATCTGCTATCACGATTTGCTTGAAACTCTTTCAGCTAACAGCACCACCATTACACACAAACAGACTCCCAGATGTCGACTTTCGATCATCTATATTAAACATGAAATCTGAGTCTGTGTATCCCTGGACTTGGAGTTCTCCATTACCAAAAACCAACATTAAATTCGTAGTTATTCTCAAGTACTTAAGGATACATTTCACAGAAATTCAGTGTTCTTCACCTGGATTTGACTGATATCTGCTTGTGACACTCACAGCATGGGCTATATCAGATCGTGTACATAGCATGGCATACATGAGGCTCCCTATTACAGAAGCATAAGGGATCTTGCTCATGCATTCTATTTTCTCAGGTATGTTGGGGCACATCTTCTTGAAAAGATGAATACCATGTCTGAAGGATATTAATCCCCTCTTAGAGTTTTCCATACTAAACCTCTTTAGTACTTCCTCTATGTACATCTTCTGTGAAAGTCCTAGCATCCTATTCGGTCTATCCCTATAGACCTTAATTCCTAGAATAAAGGATGCTTCACCTAGGTCTTTCATGAAAAATTTCTTGGACAACCATATTTTGACTATCGTCAACATGGGAATATCATTCCCAATAAGGAGGATGTCATCCACGTACAATACGAGGAAGACAACAACGCTCCCACTAACCTTTTTGAAAATACATGGTTCCTCTTTGTTTTTTATGAAACTAAACTTTTTGATCACATCATTGAAACGAGTGTTTCAGCTCCGAGATGCTTGCTTAAGTCCATATATGGACCTTTGCAGCTTGCAAACCTTGTGATCAGTATCACTGGATGTGAAACCTAGCGGCTGTTCCATATAGATATCTTTCTCAAGATATCCATTTAAGAATGCCATTTTTACATCCATTTACCATATTTCATAATCGAAATAGGCTGCAATGGCAAGCAATGTGCGGATGAATTTTAGCATAGCCACTGGAGAAAAGGTATCCTGATAGTCAATGCCTTCGCGTTGACTATAACCTTTTGCCACTAGTCTAGCCTTGAATGTCTCCACATTTTTATCTGCACCAATCTTTCTCTTGAAGATCCATTTACATCCAATAGGTACTATACCTTCTGGTGGATCTACCAAGGTCCAGACTTGATTTGAGTGCATCGAGTCAATTTCTGACTGCATTGCCTCTAGCCATTTGTCGGAGTCGATATCTAATATCGCCTCGTTGTAGGTTTTGGGATCATCACCATGATCACCATTACCTACTAGGAATATTTTCTCTACGTCCTCTGAAATAATACCTAAGTATCTCACAGGGGGACGAAAAACTCTTTCTGATCTACGAGGTGGAGGATGTAGTGTTCTTATTGGCTCAACCTGATTTGGTTCCAATTGGTCCTTAGCTCGTTGTACTTGTGAGACTTTCTCATCAAGCTTAATCTACTTTCCAATGCCGCTATCTTGAATAAACTATTTTTCAAGAAAGATGGCATGTCGACTCACAATCACATTGTGGTCTTCTGAAATGTAGAAATAGTATCCTAATGACTCTTTAAGATATCCTATGAATCGAGCTCTAAAGGACCTAAACTCTAACTTGTCCGCTTGTTGTCTTTTGATGTGAACTGGACAACCCCAAATTTTGAGATGACTCAGACTTGGTTTCTTACCGTGCCATATCTCATATAGTATGGTAGGAACGGTTTTAGAGAAAACCCTATTCAGTAGATAGATTGAAGTTAACAATGAGTGTCCCCAAAGAAAATCAGGGAGGTCTGTGAAGCTCATCATGGATCGAACCATATCCAATAGAGTCCGATTTCTTCGTTCTGAAATCCCGTTGAGGTGAGGTGTTCCTGGTGGAGTCCATTGAGAGACTATGTCATTTTTCTTGAGATAGTTTAGGAATTCCCGGCTAAGGTATTCACCTCCTCGATCTGATCGAAGAACCTTAATGGGTTTTTCAGTTTACTTTTCTACTTCATGTCTGAATTCTTTGAACTTTTCAAAAGCTTCATACTTGTGTCTCATAAGATACACATATCCATACCTAGACAGATCATCGGTAAAGATAATGAAGTAGACAAAATTGCTTCTTGCCAGCACATCAAATGGGCCGCACACATCTGTATGTACTAGAGCAAGAAGATCTGTGGCCCTCTCCCCATGTCCAACAAAAGAGAATTTAGTCATTTTGCCTTGAAGACAAGATTCACAAGTTGGATATGACTCGAAACTCAATGGAGTCAATAGCCCATTTTTCTCCAATTTGTTGATCCTATCTTCTGCTATATGACCTAATCTCAGGTGCCATAGATATCTGTCGTTTGGACTATCCCTAGGTCGTTTGGCATTCACATTTTGCTCGATAGTTAGAATAGGTACATCAATATGTAGCTGATAATGACCATTAATAAGGAAACCATTTGCAATTTTATTTCTTTCATAAAGAATGTTACAATGGTTCTTAAAGAAGGCGATCACATAACCTTCTTGTGCTAAGCATGAAACAGAAATCAAATTTCTGCTAGCTACAGGCACATAATAATAGTCTTTCAAAACTAAGTCTAAACCAGACGATAATCGAAGAGGGTATGTTCCCACGGCTACTGCAGTAACTCTTGCTCCATTACCGACGCGTAGGATCATATCTCCATCCCTCAACCTCCTGCTATCCTCAAGACCCTGCATGGAAGTGCACATATGAGCACTAAAATCAGAGTTAAGCACCCAACTGGATGCAGAAGAAATCGTAAGGTTAGACTCAATAACGAGCATACCTTTAGAAGGACCTTCCTTCTTGTTCTTCATGGTGGCCAGGTAAGTAGGGTAGTTCCGCTTCCAATGACCGTCACTA
Organism: Cocos nucifera; assembly: GCA_006176705.1. Classification (NCBI taxonomy): domain Eukaryota; kingdom Viridiplantae; phylum Streptophyta; class Magnoliopsida; order Arecales; family Arecaceae; genus Cocos; species Cocos nucifera. The sequence continues at coordinate 50,019 of QRFJ01000120.1, read as the reverse complement.
TTGCAATGAAAACATTTTCCTTTGACTTCGGTCTTTTTCTTCAGATCTGCCTTCTTCTTCTTTGATTTTTCCACCTTTTGCTTTTTCGCAGACTTTTTTTTTCAGAAGACTTTCTTTTGGAAGAAGTCCGTTCTATAGCAAGAACTGAGCCTTTAGAACCTTTCATAGAAAGCTCAGCGGTAACCGGCATATTTATTAATTCGGCCAAGAAATTTTGAAGTTTATGCATGTGGTAATTCATGATGAATTGCCCGTATGCATCAGTCAAGGATTGTAGAATAATATCATTCTGTAGGTCCAAGTCTAACTTCACACCGAGCTTCTCAAGCTCTTCCATGTCCTTGATCATTGTCGGACAGTGATCTTGGACTGACTGCCCATCATGCATCTTAGCCTTAAAAAGTCATTTTGTGACTTGATATTTGGCTGCGCGACTCTGTTCACCAAATATCTTCTATAGGTGAGCCAACATTTGGCGAGCAGTCCCGATATCTTCATGTTGGCGCTGGAGTTCATCAGACATCGAGCCCAACATGTAATATCTGACCTTATTATCTTCGTCTATCCATTTTTTTAGAGACGCTCTCTATTCAACAGATGGACGGGCTGGTAAGGTGGGAGGGTCCTGATCCAAAATATGGGTTAACTTCTCAAAATCCAAAATTATTTTGTAGTTTCTGAGCCAATCTTTATAATTGGATCTAGTCAATCTATGTGTGTCCAGGATACATGCCAATGGGTTGGACGCAGATATTTTTCTGTAGAGAGTCAGATTCTAGTTAGATACTATAATTTTGACTTGACCAATTTATTTAAAAATTTTTATTTTTAAATAAATTAGCTTCCACTATTTTCTCGGATCCCTACACTCCCTCTGTAGAGATGCAAAAATCTTCATGATTAATGATTTCTAGTGGGTGGTGCGGTCTCACCAACTGACTCATCACCTCACCTAATAGTTATTGGTGATGGATTAGCCAATGAGTGAACAACTCTTGTTCAATGATTCTCTAATCATGGTGCACCCAAACTTGATCTCTAATTCATGAATCTCACCGTATCCGAAATATTGATCCACTCCTTAGTTAAGTCAGACCCACCATTTGCAATAGACTGGGTTCCTAATTGAGTCTCTCACGTATTCAGAATATTGAGCCCAACTCATCCTCCAGCCTATAGCATCCAATGCCTAATAGACATAGTTGCCATCTTTCGGTGCAATTAGCCACTGTATCCACGAGAACAATCAATCTCGGGAAGCGGGACACTCTAACAATGGTGGAAGATCTCAGACTTAATCTTTTTAGGGAGAATTGTTCAGGTCTCATACTAGACTGGCATTAGATAACAACCATATATCGATTCTCAAAAGTGCCATGAATTCAGCTCGAGACTTATGCCACAAAATCAAATGTAAGATGATATGGCCAGGTAAGTAGACCGGTCAGAAAGAATATGCATATATATCATACAAGAACGAACTTCAGATCGAGTAGACTTCCAATTAAAAACCAATCGGAATGTTAGATGCCAACAACTTACCTCTTAGCAACCAAATTGTTAAGCCAAACCAATTGGGTTTACCTACAATCCAGACTCTAACCTCTGAGCCTAATTAGGTCTTGCTTGATCGTGACTCAATCTTGACCCAGACTTAATCCTATTAGGCTGATCAATTTAAGCATTATTGATCCCATCTAACCAACTCTTGATTCGATTTGATCAACCGCTTAGACCTAATTGAGCTACCCAAGCCCGAATTCAGTATTATGAATATGTCTTAGATCTGAAATTCTTAATTTTAGATTTAATTAATATTTTATAAACTTAATTCTTAATTAAGTAGGATTCATAAATAAAATATGCACAATAAATCCTAGAATTTCAGGATCTAGGATTTTGCAGAAAGTAAGTTTTGAATTTCTAATTAAGGACGAACGCACAGCACTCCTACACGTCATAAGAACACCCCATCGAATGGAAAGAAAGGGCCTTTAAACCCTTCTTCATTCTTATGACCGGACGGCCAAGAGGAACGCCTTAATCAGAAATATTCAATACTATAAAACAGTATCAGATCTATATCATATATCTCATATACAAAGTAGATCTAATCATGGCATATTTTGCATACATCTCATGTATCGAATCATGCATATTTTTAGATCTAAATTATCTCATAATAATACTAAAAATTTAGATTTAAATTGATCTAATCAAAATAAATTCTAATCTAGACATTATGTAGAACTATTCTACAACTAGTCTAGACATTGCATCATCAATCTCTATGAGTCTAAAATTAAATAATTTTTATTTGCTATTTTTTAGATGTTATTATAACCATTATAATATCAAAAAATAGTAATAAATAAATCTAAAAATAGGTTAATCAGATTAAATTAAAACATGCAAGACTATCTATAGAACTATTCTATTTTAGAACTAGTCATGCATATTTTCTAATCTTAGATCCAAATCATTTAATTTTAATTTTTTCTGATTTCAAATCTGATCACATCTCATGTGACATCTGAAATCAATTATTTTTTGATTAAAATAAATTTAAAATCAGATCTAAATATTTTTAGAACCATGGCTCTAATATCAGTTGAAGAAAAATCCTGATTTTTCGATCCAGGTTCGTTCAGATCTGATCAGATCAAGAGATATATTTTAAAAAAAAAAAATTTGATTTGTATCAGATCTAAGATATTTCAAATCTAATTCTTATTATTTTAATAAATAAAATAAAATAAAAGAAATAAATTTAAATTAAATT